>PVIU01008967.1:0-79435 GCA_004026605.1 Ondatra zibethicus | reverse complement strand
TCCCTAGCTCCACCCACCCAGAGTGTCCCCTGCCCAGCATGGGAAGTGCTCCCTAGCTCCACCCACCCAGAGTGTCCCCTGCCCAGCATGGGAAGTGCTCCCTAGCTCCACCCACCCAGAGTGTCCCCTGCCCAGCATGGGAAGTGTCCACCCTGAGTCTAAGCTGTGCATCATAGCTATTCTGGGGTTTTCTGTGCATCTTCCTGAGGATGAAGGAGTTTGCTGCTGTTTGTGGAGGGTAGGTATGCCATGGAAAATTGAGTAAGTTTTCTGAGATTCTAGGATGCCTGAAAGGTGACCTGTCCCAGCACGAGTATCCACACCCAACTCTGCTGTGCTCCCAAGCCCTCTGGCTCTAGCTACTCCACTGCTGGCCTTCTCTGGCCAGGAGCAGGTCAAGCAGGTAAACAGAGGTGCTGGAGTGCCACCTTGTGACCAAGATATAAAAGAGCATCCTGTACAAGGAAACCCTCACAAAGCCCAAAGCTAACCTTAATCCACGTTATGGGAAGACTGTCAGACTGAAAAAATCCTAACAGGAATGGAGACCTTCAGGCAAGTTTGTCTTTGTGACACTGGTCTTCCCTATTGTCCCACTCAGCAGTGTGGCGGACTTAAGGATGTCACCATCAGAAAGAAAGCCAGTGAACTAACATCAAGATTGCTCGCTGTCCTGTGTGGGTTTCGCAGTCCTAAGGGCACGCTGTCCCCACTGTCCCCACATGTGAATGTGGGTCTGTGGGAGCTTTCCTACTAGGTCTGTAAACTTGGGATCTCCATTTCCACCGCTTGGGGACATGGAGAGGGGTTTGCGACTGGCGTAGAAAGACCCGAGTCACAGACCAAGATGCATGACATTGAGAAAAGATCTTTGGTGCCCTGTAGCTGGATGGGTTACTGTGTGTTGTGACCCTTAAAGTGGATTTCAGAAGTGGGGCAGGAAGATCGCTACAAGTTCCGGGTCAGTGTTGTCTGTTTTGTGAGCTTTAAGCCGTAGATCTACATAGCAAGACCTTTCCTCAAGTGTAAAAACAACAGCACAGCCACAAGAGGAGATGTTATGTCACAGAAAGGCGTTTGCTCTGAGGCTGCTCTGGGACTGTGCGCCTCGAGTAGCCCAGGTTAGCAGACCCACCTATAAGGTGGCCCTGAAAAGAAATGAGAGCAACACATCTTTGCTGATTTCTGGGTGCTTAAGCCTCAACTCTAGCCCAGCACATATTGAACCATAGTGTAAGGGAAATCCCATTCAGAACATGTCAGCAAAAAGGCTGGGGTGATGGCCACACCTCTAGTGCCAGCACAGGGAAAAGGCCGTGGGAGGACCACGAGTTTTAGGCTAGCCTGAGCTATGTAGTGAGTTTGAGGCCAGCCCCAGACTACAGGATATCTTTCAAATTAACCAAAACAGTAACAACAAAAGCCAGCAAAGAGCTCACGCTTCTCCAGAAAGCCCTCACCGTTCATTTCAAAGGCCTGTGTACTGAACCTCCTGACTGGGATCTGGGGGCTGTGTATCCATTGAGATGTGCAGTTAGCACAGGTTTGCCACATTAAGACCTGCCTGGGTCTGCTCAAGTTGTGGCCCTGGTGAAATGGCACCAGCAGGAAAAAGCCATTGCCACCAAGACTCGGGACTTGAGTTTAATTCCGAGATTCACATGGTGGCAAGAAAATCTGGCTCCTCCAAGTTTCCCTCTGTTCTCCACATATGTTCCATGAACACAGCACAGGTACACATATGTGCACATGTACACAAATAAGAGTGTACATAAGCTGTTCACCAGGAAAATAGAAGCAGAAAGATTCTGTAAGTTTGAGCCCAGTCTGGCCTGCACAGCAAGTTCTAGGCCAGCCAGGGCTGTATGTTGAGACCTTGTCTCAAAACAAAGAAATACAATGAAGCCTGATCTGGGCAAAACCTCACTCGTTATGCAAATGTTCTTCCATGGTTACATCCATAGCCCTTCATTTAAGTTTCTAAACATTTAAATACAGTTATTCCCCAATCCACATAATTGTTTAAAAAATGTATGTGGTTAGAATAGTTTTTCAGCCATTCTACATTGTTGCGTGCTTGCACATCAGCAACAATTATTGTATCAGAGGCTGCAGCCCTTGGTTCTCAGGACTGTGGGAAGGCAATGTCCCACCCACCACGGCCTGCCCTTGGGGGTTTCCCTGTGGTGGGGCTGGTCTCCCATCCGAGTGAGCAGTGAGGAGCCTCACCTTTGCCTGCCATTCTAAGGCAGTTGGGGTATGGCATCCTACACATTTGCCTCTGTTTTGAAATCTGAAATCATTCCAAGCAATTCAAACACCAGGCCAAAATTCTGAAACCAAGAATAGCAGGGAGTTGGGTAACCAAGGGCTCGCTAGGTTCCCTGGTGAATGCTGGGTGAGGCTTCGGCCTTTTCTTAGGGCCTGCACCAGCTGCTCCTGCAGTTGTATGTGGCTAATGTGCCTTGGGCCTTGAGAAAGGTTTGTCTGGGGGCTGTGGACCCCATTTGGGTATTGGGGGTTTCAGAACTTTCCAGAAGAGAGCACACGAATGAGATTCTTACGGAGGCACACTCCCTGCCTTGCTCTTCCTGGAAAGTCATTTGTGTCCCTTCCATTGCACAAGACTACAGGGCTTTGGTACTTCCGGGTGGAGACACTGTCCACTCCTGTCCCTTGGATGTGACGCTCTCCTTCTGACTTTCGATGCCATCTCACCGTGTTTTTCTCCATTTTCAGTTCCTTTGTCCCTGTCCCGTACCTTTGCTGTCAGCAGGACAGAGGTGTTAGCAGCAGGATCTCCAGGTAACTCTGCATGCTTCCTCTTCATAACCTCGGGAAAGCCTGGCCACCAGGGCCGCACACCCTATTTCCACAACACTTCCTGTTTCCTGCCAGCCCAAAAACGCTAAGGTTGCTGACTAAGAGGGGGCTGTCCAGGAAAACATTAGCCACAGAGGGCTGGAAAGGAACTCTGGCCTAGGAACCGTGGTGACCAGGGGCATGGAGAGTCACTATGGTGACCGTCCAGTGCTTTCTGCCTATCCAGTCTGCACTGGCCTGGAACACTCAGATCTGCCCCAAGTCTTACTCCACCTTCAGCATGTTGTGAGGCCTAAGGGCCTCAGCCCTCAACTTTTGGCTGCTCCCACTGCCTAGGGAATCCATTTGGACAAAATCTTGGGGGAGTACAGGTTTTCTCGCAAGTGAGAAAAAGACTGCACGCATCCTGCCTTAGGGCACTTGTCCCTGAGCTGACTGGTGTAGCTCTGCCCTCCTCAGGCAGAGGGCCCTGCCGCTCAGGGTCTCACCTTCGCTTTAGACTTAGTGTCCTGCGCATTCCTGACCAGCTGCAGATTATCTCCCCGCAGGAAAGCGTGGCCCTGCCCTATGTGCCCATCCACTGCAAAGAAAGGCTTTAATCTTTCTTTAATTAAAATTGCTTAGCCTTAACTGAGTTTGTGGTGAACACCTGTAATCCCAGCACACAGGAGTCTGAGGCAGGAGAGTCAAGGGTTTAAGACCAGCATGAGCTAGGTGTATAGGGAGGGAGACCCTGTCTCAAAGAAAGGAAGATTGTTGAGCATCTATGTTGAGAAATGTAATTTGTGTGTTGCTTTTTCCCCATATAGCTTGTAATTTTCAATCTGGCTGATGAATTTTATGTACAGTCTAACTTCAGGCAAACTCTGGAGTACTCTAGGAGGTGACACTGACCTCAGAAGGAAATTCATTAAGATTGCCTTCAGTCTGCTGCCAGCCAGGTGTGGTGGCCCACGCGTCTAATCCATATTCTGAAGGCTGAAGTGCGCAGATTGCCACATGGTCAAGGTCAGCCTGGGCTACATAGTGAGTTTGAGGTCAGAATGGCCACGGAGTAAAACCCTGGCTTCAGCGATAGCTCAGTTGCTGAAATGCTTGCTGCAGGAGGAGGAAGACCTGATCTCCAGTTCCCAAAGCCAGCCTACTAGTGTGTGTTTAATCCCAACACTGCGGGGGATGGAGACAGCAGGACCCCTGGGCTCACTGGCCAGCCAGCTGAGCCAAATCAGTGGGCCCCAGGTCCCAGAGAATGACACTGCCTTAAAAAAAGTGGACACCCAAGGTTGACCTCTGGCTTCCACACACATACACACATCATACATGAACACATACTCTCTCTCTCTGCTCTTAGAGTTTGGCATAAGATATTCCCAGTGTCATCTGACTCAAACCAGCCAGCACACACACGCATTTATATTTTTCTCTCATTTTATTTGTTCATGTTTACTGTTTGTTTAAAAAGTCATAGGGATACTGAAGTTGATGACTCTTGGCCAAAGCCCATTAAACATTTGAATTTTTTTTCTCTGTAGAATTTGAGATTTCTTTGCTATGCCTGCTCTATCTGGTCAGGTATAAAGGCCCACAGGCCTGCTGACATTGCAGTAACAGAGCTACTTCATGAGTGGCTGTTAGACTAAGCCACTGACATCTCGCCCCTCCCAGAAGGCACCTGTGGTTCAAAGAAGGCATGTCTCACTACTGTATCTGCTAATTTGCTGCCAAAACAAAGGATTTCTGGATAGGATGGATAAAATAAACCAAATCAAAAAGCCAGAAAAACAAAACACAACAATGCTGAAAGGCTTAGTCATTCATTTGGTTTTCAGAAAGGGTCTTAACCTTGGCTGTCTTGGAACTCACTATGCAGACCAGGTAGACTGCAAACTCACAGGCATCCACCTGCCTCTGTGTCCTGAGTACTGGGACTAAAGGGGTACACAACCATGCCTAGTTTGAAAAGGTCTTGATTTTGTTTTTTGGTTTTGTTTGTTTGTTTGCGATGAGGTCTCTTGTAGCCCAGGCTGGCCTCAGACTTGAAGCTGCTGTGCCACTGAGGATGGCCTGAAATTCAGGCGTCCCTGACCTCACCTCCCGAGCACACGATTATGGTTAGGCGCCCCATGCCCCGGTAAAACTGAAGTCTCATCTTTAGCGCTGTCATGAAACCTAAACATGTAAATTTGACAGCAAAACATGAACTTGGGTGGGGTGGCTGCTCCTGCCCCTCTTTGTGGGTTCGGGTCCTCTGTGCCCCACTGTAGCTAAGCTTGAGTTGCTGGGCTGGTGCAGGGCTGCAGAACAGGGCTTGTGTTATGGAAAGCACATACGGACCAGTCTACATTTGGAAATGCAGCCCTTTATTTATCTCAAGGATTTCAGATAAAGGATGTGAATATGTGCTATTCACTTTTTTTTTAAGCTAAGCAAGCTTATTGGAGGTGACGTTGTGGCCCAGAAAGACATTCATTTCAATAGATTAAAGCCTAATATGAACTGAGAGGAAAACAATAAAATCAGTATTTTCCCTCCTCTGGCACATGAGGGTGGGTAACTATAAATTAGTTGTTAGAATTCTTAATTCTGTTAGAGCTCCCAAATCTCATCCTATCTACTAGGTTTCTGTTCAGAACCAGAGTCCACGTGAATGCCTGGTTCTGAACAGAGCAGTTGAAGCTTTTGGTACCATGCCTATTATAGCCCCAGCGTTAGAGTCAGGGCTTAGAAACACTGGGGGGAAAGAGAGGGTTTAATTTACAAATAAACATCACTGCCTCAGTCTGTAACTACCAAGAAAATACTGAAGACAAGAAATAGAAACTGCACTCGGCTGTTCAAACCCACAGCACGTGCAAACGCAGCTAGCAATGCTAACTCAGAGAGGCTATGTTTCTAGTCTGTCCCCACTAAATATGTTCAGAATGCTGCATTGCATTTTCTCCATTTGTGCATTTTGGGCCATCTGAGTAACTTGCATGGTCCTCTTTGGGCATCATCTGATCATGTGATTGCCATGGTGACCCGAAGACCATACGGGCACAGGTGAAGCCGGGGCAGCTCACATGCATCACAGAACCAGTGCTTTGAAGCCACGAGACAGAGAAACCACAGACTCTGCTTTGAACCAAAGTTCAGCAGACACCATTGATGGAGATCGGTGGCAATGGCTGCTGCGGTCAGAGTTAACACATATGGTCCAAGGCGACTGCCCATACGTAGTGTAACATTCCTCTCTCTGGGGCTGGAGAGATGGCTGAGTAGTTAGGAGGATTTGCTGCTCTTGCAGAGGACCTGAGTTTGGTCCTCGGCATCTATACACACGCACACACACCCTCCATCTGGAAATGTGAGAGGGGCACTTGCAGAAATGCTGCTCCGCACCCAAGCTAGGCGCCAGTGTTTCACGAGCATTGCAAAGTCTCTCAAGGGCATTTTGACTGCATGTGCTTCAGTTTCCCAGCAAGAGTGGCCTAGAAAACCCGGACGCAGAGTTCCTGCAGCCATCTAACACCTCAGCGTGGTAATGTGCACCCTCTGGAGCCAGGACAGTCGTTAGCCCGCATGTCGGTGCAACTCCGCGCTGGAGGGAGACATAGTCCCCATGCCAGCATCAGAAAAGCAGCCACCACCTCTTATGTGATTTTGCTTTTGTATTTTTCTCTTTAGTTTTCTTAACCAGCTTTGCTGCCATTACTTCTGCTTGACAAAGCTGGGAAGAACAAAGTTACATCCAGGAACATGGCACCACAGTCCCTAAAGCTTCGTGTGGGCCCAAGAGATGGCTCAGTGAGTAAAGGCCTCTGATGCTGAGCCTGACGCCTGGGACCAATGTGAAAGGAGCTGACTGCCCCTCACAACCTGTCCTCTGGCACATGGGGCCCCCCAAATAAAAGGGGTTTTGCTTTTTTTTTTAACTCAAACACTTGTCTTCTGTGTAGAAGAAAGAAGTGTGTGACATTTAGAACAAGCAAGGCGGTCACAGATTTCCCTGGCCCGGAACTTAAGCAGCCTTTCTGACAGGCCATCCCAGCAGGCCTGGCTTCAGCTCATTTCAAAGATAGCATATGAAATTCTGGTTCTGAGCCAGGTGGTGGTGGCACACACCTTTAATCCCAGCGCTTGGGAGGCAAAGGTAGACAGATCTCTAAGTTTGAGGCCAGTCTGTTCTACAGAGTGAGTTCTAGGACAGCCAGGACTACACAGAGAAATCCTGTCTCAAAAAAGAAAAAGGAAATAAGAGGAAATTCTGGTTCTGGAGTGATGAGTCTGGCATGTTTTATCCAGTTCCATTTCACTCACTGGTCAGCCACAGGGACATGAACATAGGGCACCCATGACAGAACCCGTGTCATTACAGACCATTCTCAGAAGTGACATCCATTGTAGTGATGCCGTCTTCCAGGCAGCAGTGGGCCTGGGTGCTGAGTTGGGCCAAGAAATCCGAGGGTTTGAACTGGCCAACTGACTGACTGCCCCTGACTCTGGAAAATCCAATGTATACAAGTAGCAACAGCCAGAATTCAGATGGCTCAATCGGCATGCTGCTCTATTGGGAAGCCGCATTGGAAGGCCTCATCCAGTGTGGACAATGATAGAAAAGGGCTTCATGAAATTCTTAGGATTAAAAGCAACCGTGACGTGAGCTTAACTCCGCCATCCCTATCAAGCCGCAACAGGAGGACAGTACTTTTAGCAAGAGTAGCTAGGACCAAAATGACTCCATCTTGGAGGCAAGCACACCCTCACTGAGTGGGCAAGGCTCCTGCCTGTGCTGCTGTGACACTTTAGAACACTGTGTACTCCGAGTCCTGCCTTCCCACTCAGATCTTGAAATAGTTCGAGGCTCCCCAGACCCCTGCTTACGTCAGGAGTATTGCCTGGAGGACAAACTTCCAGCAGCATCTTGAGAAAACAGGTGGCTTCCATCAAAGAGCAGCAAACAACTCCAGAAAACCAGTTAAATCTCTCCCCGCTGCCTCTACCCCACTGCAGAATGGCTGAGCTGTCACCAGAATCCAACTCTCCCTCTTACAATAATTTTATGATAACTTTAAAAATGATTAAACTTTCCTGGCTACTTTTTTGTGAGCAAAAGTTGAATGTGAGTCTGTTGGAAACATAGGCAGATACAGTTTCTCAAGGCCTGCTGCCTTTGTGTCGAGGAGGCTTCAGCCAGTGTCGCTGGCCACGTAGTTTGAGATTATTGATATTGCTCTTAAGATTTTAATATTGTCTGTGAGATGCTGATCAGTGTCATTAAAGTTATGAGCTGTTCCCAGACACTCATGTCAGGCCCATGGCTCTGTAGAATGAGTACAGAGAAATGGGTGGTTTCTCCGGACTGTGGTCACGATGGCAGGCAAAGCAAGGGATCCATCACACACACATGCACAAACACCTGAGCAAGCATATGCTCACACACACACCCCCCAGAAAATAGTGCTCACTAACAGGAAGCCCAGAAGAATTCAGGCCCCACCCTCTTTCTGGAGGTCTGGCCAAGAGGCAGTAAGTCTGCCAAGTACCTGCCTTTAATGCCTTGACTCCATAGAAGTAAACACTGTTTGAAAATATGTGTGGGAACATGTGGTTTGTTCTGAAACCTGGAGGTACAGCCACAGAACTCCTTTTCAAAAGAACTTAAAGGCCTGTCATGACAGGTGATATCGTGTGGAAAGGCTTGGTCCTGAGGCAGGGCCACGGTGGCGAGGTCTGGGCAAAGCTAGCATGTCAGTGTGGCACATTTATCTGGCGTTCACTGGATGTCACACCATGCTCAGCACTTTCTATCTTCCTTTGAACCCTCAGACCACACGAGCTCATCTTACAGATAAGGATGCTGGAGCTCAACCGATTTGGGTTACGGGTTCAAAGTTCTCCTCTGCTAAATCTAAAGCACTGGTTATTAGCGTGTGCGTACTCTCAGGAGGTTAAGGACACTTGCTGCTTTTCCAGATGACCCAGGTTCAATTCTTTGCACCACATGGCAGCTAAAAATGTTAACTCCAGTTCTAAGGGTTCCAACTCCCTCTTCTGGCCTCCATGGGCACTGCGCACGGTGCACAGAACATTTATAATAAAAAGCTATGAAGAATGTTCTCTGACAGTGGGAACACAGCTTCTCCTGCCCTGAACACTTGTTCCAGGGAGCTCACTGCCGGAGCCCATAGCACCGAGACACTGTAGGCAGACCTGCCCCTGGTTTGCCATCACCTTGTGTTCTTGAATTCCCAAGGCACCTTGAGCTGTCTGATGGATAAGTGGCAAAGACAGAGGGACTGTGATAATTAGTTTTGGCTTCTAGAAAAATAATAAAAGAGTCTTTTCTGGTCCTTATTAGTCTCAGGCAGCTTCTGTGTCCCGGGCCTTTTCCCAGCCCCACCTGTGTATCTAGTGATGCTCCCCTGTGAGGCGGGTCCCCAGCTCCTGAGCCTTTCTTTGCCTTTCTACCCAGACCAGTCTGTCACAGCTGAGGCCCTTGTAGCCTGCAGAAGAGACATGGTGTGTGCTTGTGCAACTGCTTTTTATTTGGAGTCGTCATTCCCATTGGCTATATCTACGGTGCTTTGAAAGCTGAATCTTCTCCCTCTTCTAGGTGAAAATAAGTCACCTCCTCGCCCCTGTGGCCTGAACCACTCAGACTCTCTCAGTCGAAGCGACCGGATTGACGCCATGACACCAACCTTGGGGAGCAGCAACAACCAGCTCAATTCTTCATTCCTCCAGGTCTACATCCCTGATTACTCAGTGCGAGCCCTCTCTGACCTACAGTTTGTCAAGGTGAGCGTGGGAGGGCAGGCTGGCTGGATCCCGCAGGTGTCAGCTATATCCCTGACAGCTTGTCCACTTCCCACAGGCTTCCCCTTGGCAGTCAGAGCACCCCACCTCCCTCTTAGGGCCCACACTGATCTCAGTTCCATTCCATGAGCAGCCATGAGCAGTCAAAGCAAACACGGTCTCGGCAGGGAGCAGGAATGGAGATGAGGGAAAGAGCCATTCCCAGAGTTCTCAGAGCCTGTAGCTGATAGCTCTAGCTGACCCGAAGAGCACTCTGAGGTTGTTTTCTGCCCTGGAGACAGGTTCTTCTCTTAGTCTGAAATAGATATCTACTGGAGCCTGTAGTGACCTTAGCTGATGGACACTGGTCCCCACTTCTCTAGTCTCTGAGCGTTGAGGCAATATGTAGAAAGGGTCCCAGTGGTGAGAACCAACTTGACCTTCAGTGCTGCCCGCTTTCTACTCAAGGACGATTTTCTCCGAGAGCTCTGGGGAGTTCAGAGTGTGATGCGGTGTAGGAGACAAGAGAACCTGAAAATAAGTGTTGTCTCAGTTTGTTTTCTGTGTCCTCTTCTGGCCCCAGATCTCCAGACAGCAATACCAAAATGCCTTGATGGCATCCCGGATGGACAAAACCCCTCAGTCTTCAGACAGTGAAAACACTAAAATTGAATTGACTCTTACGGAGCTGCACGATGGGTTGCCAGATGAGACGGCCAACTTGCTCAACGAGCAGAACTGTGTATCGCACAACAAGACCAACCACAGCCTGCATAGTGACGGCGCCATCTAGGGCCCTCGGTCCCCTCGTCCAGCCTCCTGGCCTGTCTGACCATGACTTCCACTAGTGTGAGCTTGTCTGCCATGCTGCGTCCTACAGCATCGAGACCAAAGACTTTGCCCTTTCCCTGGAGGCTGCAGAGGGCAGCGTGGGTAGGGATGGAAACTAGACACATGACATCGACAGCTGAGGCATGGCTTTCAAGAATTTGGAGACAGACTTCTTCTGCCCAAATAGAATCATGTTTATTTTTTCAGTACCTTTTAACATTTCTTTCCTTCCTCAATTTGCATGAATTTAAAAATTGTTTCATTTATTTTTTTTCAAGAGATCATGTTTTTGTTTTTTAAGTGTCTTTTGCAGAGTTTTAAGTTGGTCTGTCTGAGCTAGCTCTGCTGTGATCCCATGATGTGACCCTAACAGAATGGACTTGCCCCTTGAGTGGCCTTCCTTGGCCGTCCCCAGAAAGGATACCTTTCCTCTGTGTGCCGGTGGGAACTTGATGGATGAATGAAGAAGACCATGTCACTGAGGAATGTGCCAAGTCTGTTGTCACTGTGGGTGTTGGCAGAAGCTGCAGACACCCCTCTCTGCATATAGTATTTCGAAAATATGTTCGATCGTGTCCCTTTCCCTCAGGAAGGGTAACGTTTGCTTGGGAATGTGATTTTGCTCCCACCCTAAGGAATTTTTATCACCAAAATGAATGTTAATGAATTTTAAACCCATGGTTTATCATTGGCAAGAGGCAAGTTGACTTCATCCACAGTCCTGTAACCTGGGGTGGTCTGGGGCTTCAGCTGAGCCACCCCCCACCCTCTCGGCCCTCACTCTTGCTAATCCAAGCTGCTGCTACAGGTGCCAAATGGAAACTTTCCATGGGGCTTGAACATGTGGCATGGCAGCTATGTTAGTTGTCTCTTTCCCATGGGGATCTATGTGGTATTGGAATGAGGCAGGGGAAGGGTGGGATGGGGTGTGGTGTGTACTCAGGCATTTCTAGACCCCTGTTTTTAATAGAAGGACAAGGGATTGCCTGTCCCACCCCTCCTTCAATAGAGCCAAGTGCCCCCTTCCATCTTGTCCCTGGACTGTAGGACCCAGAAGTGGCAGTGGTCCAGCAAAGATGCCTCTTGCTTCAGAGGTGGTCAATGCCAGAGAGGCTGTCATACAGCCAGAGTCAGCTGGACCCCAAACAGATCCAGAAACCAAATGTGTGTTGTGAGCGTTTCACGTATGTCTCTGTCTTATTTTAATACCAAATTTACCATGTGTTGTGAAATTCACGCCAGCGGGTACTGTTTGGGTGACTGAATCCTTAACTAGTTTGTTTGTTTTAAGTGGTTACCTGTGTTTGCTGGCGATACTCATACACTGAAATGATCTCCTGACCATAGTGTTCAATAGGATTCTCACTACCCAGGTCATGGCTGGAGAAGAGAGCCTTCTGTGCCTGGGTTTCCTGCCCAGGGAACCCCAAAGCTCACCATCAGCCTCCTCCCTCAGGTAGGAGGTCTGCTAACCCCAGGCTGGGCTCTGGGAGGGTAACATGTTGGGTTAATCTCCCTGTAAATAGTTGGTGACTCTGGAAAGTGTGTGTGTGTGTGTGTGTGTGTGTGTGTGCATGCTGGGAATGGCACCCACGGCCTTGAGCATCTGACAGCTACACCTGGGTCTGGGCCTCTGGTGCCATGCCCATCGACAGTGTTAACCCTGGGTAGAGGTAGTGGTCCTGGAGTGTTCTCAAAAGGTGCCATGCCTGACAGAGAAGGGCTGGCTTCACTTAGTGGAGGGTCACTGGAGTGGCCTCTGAAGGATCTAAGTGGTACCTAGCCTGCCACTTTGGGCAAGGGTTCCTACCATATGGAACCTCATACTATGGCACCCCTTTTCAAACACATCCAAGTGAAAAAATCCATTTACTAAGGGCCATAATGTGTACAGATGCAAACTCAGTTTAGCCAGGACCAAGGCCCCTCCCTGAGGCCTGGGGGTCAGGAGCCCAGCACACCTGCTGATGGAAGGGGCCTCTGGGGGAGAAGTGTGCTTGGCTCCTTTGTAGAACTGCACTGTTTGTAGACCCTAGAGATGTGGGAGTCTAGGGAGCTGAGAGAGCGTAGTCACCACCTAGTGTGGCAGCTAACTGTAGAGTTCTCTTAGGAGCTGGAGAGCGCGGTTCTCGGAGACTGAGATTGTAGCCAACCAGCTTTGTGTTCACTTCCCATTAATGATCTAACTACCTTGGAGTAGTTACTCAGTTCTAATGAACAGGAATTCAGAATAGTTCCTCCCTGGTTCCTGAGTGCACAAGGTGAACTGGCTGTAGTTTCAGCTGCTCTGCGGAGAGTTCTCGACCTTCAAAGTGCTTGCGCTGAGAGATCAATTCTTCAGGTTCCCCCCTTCCCCCAGACTCCTTAGACAATGGAAGGAGACAGTGGCTCTTTGCCCCTCTGGGGCAGCAGAACTGTCTCAGCTAGGACAGACATATGTATACCATCCGTGCTGACCCCATGGCTTCCCATCGAGACAGACTGGCACGTAATGGAATGGGCACGTACAGGGTTCCTTCCTTGTAGCTCTGGCCTGTAGTCCCCCAGCTGCTGTGTGTGCAAACGTGTAGGTAAGGCAGGCCAGACTCAGGTTGCTATGGGCCTAGCCCTGCTCCACAATGGTATCTGGAAGCCACTGCTGCCAGGCAGAGGACAGGGCAGCCTTGTGTGCAGATGTGGCCAGGACATTCATTTTGAGGGTCCTTCACCCTGCTGCCCTTTGTCTATCAGGCAAGTCCAGACCCTGGTAATTAAACTCTTGAGAAAACAGAATCCTGAAATTTATACATGAGTATTGGGGTGCTAGTCAACTAGATTAAACTTTGGTTCTTAATTTGAAGGTGCCTCCTCTTTCATACTCTGTATAGGCGTGACTGACCTCACGTGAAGGGAGCTGAGCCACACACCACTTTCTCATGTCAGTCCAAGAAATGTGTGCAGCGTTCAGTGCAGAACTTCACACTGATAAGGAACACTAACTGTGAAGTCTCCTTGCCATCCCCAGCTCTGTACAGCTAAAGGACAAACTTTTCCAAGTCTAGGAAAACATGGCAGGTCCAAACGCATTTCCCTTAAGAAATGGAGCAATAGGATTTTAAGTTAAGCAGGGACCGTGAACTTCTGCCCTCAAGTTATTTGGGTTAAGGAGCAAACCAAGTAGGTGCTGAGTGACTGAGCCTATGTCCTGGCTAGTTACAAACTCATGCAAGCACCTCTGTCCTCTTCCGAAGGCTGCCAGGGATCTGTGCCATCACTGTGCCTGGACCTAGGGAATGAGGTCTCCCAAGGGTGAACCCAGGCAGGTTAACTGGTACAGCATACACACCTTGTTCCCGAGAGGGCTGATGACTTACAACACACCGTGTAGCCTAAACTCCCTGCTGACCCGAGATGTGCTTTTCCTGTGAGGGGCTGATGGCTGTTTTAGGCATGAGGTACCAGTGTGTCCTTTTTTACTGGGGAAATCAGGCTCCTTCCTGGGCTGTTTGCTTCCATTTTGGGCCTAGGCTTGTGGTGCTTCTGTGCAAGGACAACTGGGTAAGTTGTAGGCTAGCCCAGAATTAGGAGGAATTTAGAGACGTATAGGGAAGTGACTGGGGGGGGAGGATTTGGAAGTTTTTCCCATACAAATTTATCAGTGAGCAACCTACTCAGTGGAGTTTTATACCTCAGGGCCATTTACTTGTGGCTGAGTGGCTGATGGGGAAGATGAACTCATTGAGGTTCACTTGCTTCCACCTGAGGGATGAGTAGGCTCCAAGGCGGAGCCTGCTGTCAGCTGATCTCAAAGCTGGGATGAGAGCAACCTTCCTCCTCCTGGAATCAATGCTCACTTCCTGGCTTTCCTTCTGGGGAGTCCTGTTACCCACCAGTCAGGAAGAGGGGCAGTCTTTCACAGCAGCTAGTGGGCAGCGGGGCATCTGTTTCTTGGTTCCCTGTGGCTGACATAGGTCAGGCAACCTTTCTATACCAGAGCCATTGAGACATCTCAACTGCGATTGTTTTAAATGCCTTTTGATGGGGAATGCCAGGTGGTACTTGAAGCAATACCAAAATGGCAGTAGAGTCAGGTTCCAGGTGTTTGTGTACCCAGCTGTGTGTCAACAGACGGGTGACGGTGCTGTCAGGTTCCAGGTGTTTGTGTACGCAGCTGTGTGTCAACAGACGGGTGACGGTGCTGTCAGGTTCCAGGTGTTTGTGTACGCAGCTGTGTGTCAACAGACGGGTGGCGGTGCTGTCAGGTTCCAGGTGTGTGTACCCAGCTGTGCCAGCAGACGGGTGACGGTACTGTCAGGTTCCAGGTGTGTGTGTGCCCAGCCGTGCCAGCAGACGGGTGACGGTACTATCAGGTTCCAGGTGTTTGTGTACCCAGCTGTGTGTCAGCAGACGGGTGACGGTACTGTCAGGTTCCAGGTGTTTGTGTACCCAGCTGTGTGTCAGCAGACGGGTGATGGTGCTGTCTGGCCTCCCTTGGAAAGGCACCTTGTGATGTTGCTCACATCTGATCCACATATATTTACTTAGGGGGCTGGATTCTTGCAGAATCGCTCTATAGAAAACTATCAAAGGGACCTAGTAGACCCGAGTGCCTGCTCCTCTTGGAGACTCAGGTTTCTTCCATACAAACAGCTGGGCCCCTAGAACAGAGGGAAGAGGGGAGAGTGATCCCTAGATGGCCCCGCCTAGCTTCCGGTTCCCTACCACCCATGCCCAGTCTACTGTGAACAGTCTATTAATCCATTGACTTTTCTTATTTTTGCAGTCCTTTAAATCCACAAATGTATATGCTTTATTTTATATTATTTATTATGTACATATGTCTCTGTTAGTATATCATCTGTGATTAAGACACTGTTTTGAAACCCCTCATCCATGGAGCCTAGGGTTCTGTTGTCCTTTATTGGGGGAGAGGGTGGTGGTATTTTTTCTTTTAAGGAAAAAAAGACTGCACTGCTGCTCTTCCTCCAGCTTCTCTCATTGCCCCACCCCAACCCACTCCTGGCGGCCAGTATCTGGGAGGTAGGTGGAGGCAGAACTTCGCACGTCTTCACGAGTTACTGCGGAAATGGTTTCTTCTCTGTGTGGTGGTAGATGTGGCTCCTTCCTCATCACTCCCCAGCCAGATCTGTTTCCTGGTCCCAAAATAACGGCCTCTACTTCTCCACCTAGGATTGCAGAACCTATCTGGATCATGGAAGCTGCCTGCCCATTTAGGTTCTGAGCATGTCTCTTCCTGATGTCATGGCCCAGTTATCAATATCGCCTTGGGCCAAAAGCCAGCCCAGCTTTGTCTGATGCCCCCCCTCCTTAGCTGTACCCACTGCTTCATGGCATACATGTCATGCATTTGAGCAGTGGCATCAATGGAAAGCTAACCAAGCACAGGTCACGTGCACAGGCTTCACAAGCTGACTGTCATGATGGACGCGTTTATAATTCCAATGTTGTAGATTTACAATACCTATTTATTTTGTACCAATTTATTTGTAAATCTTGTGATTGTTTTTAAAAGGTTTTGTTTATTTCTATTCTATTTAGATAAATGGTTTTCTGTTCACCTCCAGCAGATGTGTGTCCCTCTTTCCTGTATAACAGCCATGCTGCTCTGTTCAGCCGTGGTCCCCTACCCATGGCTTTCCTGGTGGGAAAGCCTAGACTGGATAGCTCCAGGGGATCTTTGACTTCAGACACACAAGTTGAGTGCCTCCAAGTTACAGCCTGGCACAGCTGCTTCTGCGAGTGCTCTCCTCCCAAGAAGTGAGGTGGCTCCCATCAGCCATTCCCTAGAAAAAGGTAGAAGGAGCCACTCAACTTGCTGTAGACACTAGTGACACACAGGAGCTAGGCAGAAAGAAAAGCTAGGTTTTCCCTGACAGTGGTGCCAAGGTTCCATGCGGGCCTCTCCACTGGCTCTTAGAGACGAGAATGGCTGTGTAGGGCCTCTCACCAGAGGGGGAAGTTGGCTCGTGGGTGAGGCACCCTCCACTGACATGAGACCACAGGTACAGGAGGCATATTAGAGGTGCTTCAAATTAAGAATGACCCTCAGCGTTTGCTGTCACCCCGGATCTCTTCCTTTGGCCCCTCCCCACTCTGGTGACAAGACCCACAGCATCTTCTGGCTGAACATCAAGGTGCTTGGTGATCCACTACTTGACTGCCCCTTTCTGGAATCCTTTGTTTTACTTCCTATAGTTTACATTCCAGACAAGCTCTGAGAATGAAGCCTCAAGTGGCCCCTCAGGAGGCCTTGCTGTGCTCTGCTGGACCATGATGCTCAGTGTTTTACTTAGCACTTGTCCCGTGTGGGGACATTTCAGTGGAGTGTCGACAAGACTGACTTTAACACCTTTCTCCTGGACCGTGACTTCCTGAAAGGGAGTGTGTGTCTGCAGCCCTGTGCCTGTCTGCCTCACTTTCCCAGACTTGGCACAGAGCAGCAGGGAAGGAAGATGGTTGCCACACAATCCCCTCAGCTACCTGCTGTGGCTGGGTTTTCATCTGGCTGAAAATGCCGAAGGAGAGTGGAGGGAGTTCTCCATGAGGAAGCTGTCCCACGTGTGAGAGGTGGTGAGACCCAGCCTGGCACCGACCCCTGGCAAGTTTACTTTCTGCTTTTTTGCACTACTGGGGATCAAACCCAGGGCCCTTTCACATACTAGGTAAGTGTCCCCATCTTTTTGTGACATTCCTCCTTAAAGCCCAAACAGTTCACGCAGATTAGACTGCCGACTTGGCTCTTTTGCTTGTGATTGCTTCATTTTCCTGCCGAGGGCCTCACATCTGTACTCATATTTCCAGGCACAAATGTTCAGGAAGTCGTAGGATAAAGGAATGTTATGTGGCCCTTGTCTCTACTTAGGCATGTCATTTGTGCTGGCAGATGACCTGAGGATGGACATGTTCCTGAGGGAAATGAACGCTGGGCTGTGGTGAAATATTTCCTGCTGCTGGGTAGTGGCTCTGAGGGGCTGAGAACGCAGGAACACCATTTCTACTTGGCAGTCACATGTGTAAACACCATGCCCCCAAATCTAAGGTTAGCTCTACTGAGAGCCTCTCAATTCAATGCCAGGAAGGTGTCCTTGGCAAACTCTCATGACCTTGAGACCTGCAGGATGGTCGCTGTCTCCATGGGGACACAAGCTTGCTATCTCAGCCCAGCCTCCCAGGTCTCACCTACAGACCCTGGGGAAGAGTGTGCTGTGAACAGCTCCCTGCTCTGACTCTAGCAACAGGATGGAGTTTGGGAACCTTTCCCTGTGTGAAGAAACATCAAGTGGCCAGGCTCAAAACTGGGTGTTTTAAGTTGGAAAACACTGTTATTTAGACACGTGGCGTACAGATACACGTGTCTGCGGCAGTGCTCTGTGGAGTCGGGTGGTGCACTCATGCATCATCTCAGTGGGAATGTGTGCTGAGAGATACGGTGTGAGGCGACCTCTGGGGAGCAGCACAGCAGCGCTTTCACAGGGCGCCTCACAGCAGCAGCCAGATAGCCTCACGGGGCCGCCATGATAGCCACGGTCTGTTGTTGACTGACACCCTGGTGTGCCACGTGGCTACTTCTATTTCTCACAATTTCAGTGTTTTCTCAGACACGTTCATCACACTGCTGTTGCTGAGAAACGAGGGAAAGCGGTGAAAAAAGCTGTGAATTTTGTAAATGAATATTCTTTCTATATGATCTGCTTTCTGCTATTTCTGGATAGTAGAGGGATGGTGAAGCTCTGTTTTCCTGTGAGAGGAGGTGTGTGGCAGGCAGTGTGGCTCTGCTGTGTCCATAGAGGAGGTGTGTGGCAGGCTGCATGTGCATCTATGTGCCTCACTAGCAGTGCACTTTTGTTCCATCTTTGATAAAGATTTAGTTTCAGGCATCCCCAAATGTATGGTTAGAAACTTCCCCTCTGAGGAAAAGCTGTAGGAGGAGATGCTGTTCTAGTAACAAAAAGGAATGCCATGAGAAACTAAGTACGAAGGCCCTAACTCTCAAGCCACCAGGGGAATAGAGCTGCTAACTGTATGGCAATGACTTCGGCATGTCATTTTCCCACCATCAGAAAGAGGTTAAATAGTTTCCATAACATGGAATGTGAGCAAAGTTCCTGTCCTAATACAGACTGAAACATGTGGTTGTTTATCTCAGGCTATTCGTGGCGAAGAAGTGGAGGGTTTTAAAATTGCCCAAGAAGCCTTGGAAAAATTGCAGGACTTTAAAGTTGTTAAACAAATAAGTCCAATTTAGAAATATCTAAACATGGACAAGCTCCTTTTAAATCTGAGATGTAACTACATATAGCTTTTGTAAGTGGCTTTCTAAAAACAATGTGACTTAGGGCTTTGTAGTCAGTCTATTTAAAACAGAATTTAAAAAGCATCTTGGAATAGCTTGAAGGGGGCGGTGGCTTACTTTATAGATCTCAGCAGACCTATGCTTACAGTATTAGAAAATCTTGGATCTAAAACAAACGCTGAGCTTTCTGTGCTTTGAATGGTTTCAGAGATGCTCATGGGGAAGTGTGCACCAGGCAGTGCTGCTCTAGCTGTGGGAACCTGCAGACTCACTCAGGCTAGCACTAAAGAAGGAGTTTTGAATTCTGACGTTCTACAAAGCCTGAAGACTAAGGTGCGTTTTCAGAATCCTGGGAAGGGTGCTCAGGAGTGATGCAAGGGCTACCATTTTGTCATCTAAATCATTCAGGTTTAAGAAAACAATGGAGGTGGGCATGTGGCGCACGCCTTTAATCCTAGCACTCAGGAGGCAGAGGTGAGTGTGAGGCCAGCCTGGTCTATAAAGTGAGTTCCAGGACAGCCAGGGCTACACAGAGAAACCCTGTCTCAAAAAAAAAAAAAAAAGAAGAAGAAGAAGAAAACAGAAAAGAACAATGGTGAAGTCTAACTACTGACAACAGAGAGTTCACATTTTGTGTTCTGAGGTGTCCAGTCACAGCTGCTCGGCCATCTGCCATGCAGACCGCTGGCACATACTGATCAGGGAATCATCTGCTGCTCCCTCACAGAGCCCTAGCTTGTTAGCAGACCCTCTGCTGATACTGAGGAAAAAGTCTCCCACTGTGGGCTCTCCAAGCAGTCTCCCTGTGTCATCTGGAGCAAACTGTTACACACACAACACAAAGAACATAAGAGAGCAAAGCAGAGTGGCGCCCAGGAGCGCACTTGCTACCAGCAAGGTGACTGTGGCTGTCACACACCACAGAGACAACTTGGGAAGCCCTAACCCGTCAGCAGCAACTTGAATGAGAACAGTTAGGAACTAGCATGGCTATGATAGTCTCTAAATGTTAAAAACAGATCTGACTGTCCTGTGTATGTTCTAGATACCAGTCAGAATGCATGGTACTTGATACGACTTACTTTAAAGCCACAGTTAGCGAAGCTGTGCAGCCACAGGCCTTGGCTAAGATGCTGAACTGTGTTCCATACCTATCAAATGATTACTTTAAAGCAAGCCAGCCATGGTAGAGCACACCTTTAACCCTATTGCCCAGGAGGCAGAGGCAGGCATATCTCTGTGAAATTCAAGGCCAGTCTGTTCTACAAATGGAGTCCCAGGACAGCCATAGCTATATAGATAAACTTTACCTTAAAAATAAAATTAAAAAAGCCAAAAACCTTGGTGAAAAAATCTTTATACCTCTGAAACACTGTACATATAAGCATGTTCTTTAACTAAAAGTGATACAGATATAGTTAGCAATTTTGAAAATGTAATTTCCCTTAAGAGAATGTCAACCCTACAGCCATCCGGAGACCAACGGCTGTGACAGTTGACAGCTGTACTACACAAGTGGATGTCAGCATTAGACACACACTCCACTGAGCTCCAGAGCAGCCAGTACCCTAGTGACCAGGGACAAGAATGGAAGAAAATAACTGAAAATTAAAGCAAGAATCTGTAAACTATCCCAAGTGTTGAGCAACTCCCTGAACTGGCAGGGCAGTCACATGCCTTCATGTTCACAGGCCCTTGCTTTACTCAGAGCAGGAAGTGATTTCCTGGAGTATTCTCAAGTGAGCTGATTCTGACTGCCTTTTGCTAGAGAGCCCTCGCATCTGTGTGGGGAGCAGGATGCACCTGCAGTCCATGCTGGCCAAGGCAGCTCTGGCTGGAAGCAGCAGCCGCTCTTCTCGGGGAACTCGCTCCTGTCTTCATGTCTTCAGTTGCATTCCCCAAAAGGATTGTTTTCATATAGCAAAAAGCATTTGTGCTACTGATTTTTAAAAATGTAGCAAGGATGAGGACTTCTGCCTCAAATTCAAACCCCTGCAGTCTAGTCTAGAACCACACTACAGTGGGGAAACCCACAAAGGCACCCACAGCAGCAGCCTTGCCAGGGCCACAGAGGAAACCTGACCTGACAGAGGACTGACCACACTTGATACTGAAACCACTCTCCCCGGATGTATAATACTGTACAATGCCCTGGGGAGGCGGGGTTTGGAGCAACAGCACAGTTGTAGTAACACGGCACTGTGGCTAGCTCTTCCCACAGGCTCTAGGCTCTGCTCTGAAACCCTTTCCTACCCTAGTGTATGGAGATGGCACTGATGAAGACAGACAGGGAGGCACCATCACAACAATGGTGCCATCTGCATGCAGTTCTGCCTGACTTTTTACCTGTTCTTCCTACAGTTTCGAACAATCTGCAGAGAGTACAGACACACAAAACTGAAGTGAGTAGCTATGATTAGAATTATTTAAAGCCTTCAGAAACTTTCCAAATGTACTTTTGATGAGGTCCTCCCACCCTCCCTAATAGAATCCAACCAAGGCCACCCTTGCCCCTTGAGTCCTGCCAGACTTGTTGATGGGTGCTCAGGGTTTTAGTTTGCCTCCTACTCTTCCTCTTCCTCCTCTTCATCATCATCTTCATCATGGCAGTGTGTAATCTCCTGGGGAGCCAGTGGAAAGAGGTTGGGGGGCTTAATCTCACTAATAGACCTTGTAAGCTGGTGCCGCTTGTAGTCAGTGTCTTTGAAATCCACGGATGTGCGGTTCCGGGTGGCGAGAGGAGACTCCATCTCATTGATATCCACATGTGTGTGCTCCACTGTTGATTCATGAGGCATCTAGAAAAAAGCAAAGGCTCAGGCCGCAGGCTTAGCAAAGATAAGTGCCACCTGAGTCCTAACCATGTCTGTAGGAGTTAAATCTATAAAGGCAGGGATAGGGATAGAAGCCCAAGCTGCCCAGGTCGCTTCCTACAGATGAAAACGAGTGAAACAGAAAAACCTTATTTCTGTTTTTATACTCCCTAAACCAGTCCTGAAACAGAGAAGCATCGAGACAGACATAGAAATACATTTGTTTCAGTTACTACTAACAAAGAAGTCTCTCAGTGTGGTCCTAATTCAGAGATCCGCTTGCTTCCACCTTCCAGGTTCTCAGACTAAAGGCACGCTGACCCAACACACTTGACTTTTTTTAACACAGGATCCTGTGTGGTGGGAGCTGGCCTTGAGCTCCCAATCAATCCTCCTGGCTCTGCCTCCGAAAGCTGGGATTACAGGTGTGAGTCACCCTACCAGAGGACAGAAGTCTCCACTGCTCAGAATGACTTCAGAAAGTCGTGTTATATTCACAGAGTTTATTCTTTGTCTAGTCCCTCACTATCCACGTAAGCCAGTCACAGCTTTCACACAAGCTGTCTCCCTTGTCATCCACAAAGCTGCTTGCAGATGTGACCCAAAGGTACATCTTACCTGACAAAACAGCTCTACTCACCAGGACATGGGCAGCTCTGAAGAGGTAGCTGAACGGGTAGTAGAGCAGGTTGATGAATGAGGCTGCATAGAGATCAGCATACCGCATCACTTGACTGGCAAAGAGCGTCTGCCGGGAGCCACTACGAAATAGGCTTCCCATCATCCCATAGCACATGTCCATGTCATGAGTTACTTTCTAAAAACAACAACAACAAAAATAGTTCTCAGCTTATTCAACTATTGGCTACCAGCTACATACAAGTCCCTATATAAAACCAAAAGCATGTAAATGATTTAGACAACTGATTTTCTATATTTTACCCCAAATCCCATCTGGATAATCTGGATACCTTGATCCGTCTCTGGATGGAACTAATATCTGGGCGCTCATTGCTGCTGCTGTCAAGGTGCCTAGAGACAAAGGGAGAGCACAGTGAAAACCTCTCGATGAGCACACTGTGACCTACGTCATTCCTGAAAAGGCAGGTGGTCTTTAGAACTTGAAAACTTACTTGTAGAGTTCAGCCAAGAAAATATCCAAGCTCTGAAGTTCTTCAAAAAGTGCTAGTTAAAGTTTGGAAAGGAAAAGAAAATGTTTTACATAAATCAAGCATAGTTCCTGGCTTTTAAGTACTGCTTAACTTAGTGACAAAAAGCACAGCCTGGGCCATCCACGCAGAGTCGAGGACGTGCGCCACTCGCTCCCTCGGGGCGCTTGCTGACACCCGTGTGCACTCTGCCAACAAACGACACTGCAATTTCCTTTTAAACTGTCCTTGCTACCTAAAAGCCACTGACCACAACTCCCCCTTCCAGCCATGTGCTGATTTGGGGCTTCCAAAGTACTAATTTTCTACTCCCTTGGGTGCAGGCACCAAAGCAACTACTGATAGTTTAACTTTTGAGGGTTGTGTGTGAATGTGTGTGGGCTTGCATGTGCCACGGCATGTGTATGAGAGACGGTTCTCACCATTCTGGGGACTAAGCTCAGGTGAAGCTCAGCAGCGAGCACCTTAACCCGCCGAGATGTCGACTTGGCCTCAGTTTTAGAAAAAAGCACTAAGAATGAGGAGACTTGCCCAGAGCTGCAGGTCAACTAGACTTCTGGAACTTCACAGGTGCCAAAGCTTAAACTGTGTGGGCAGCAAGTCAGCATCAACTGCATGCTTCCTGAGTTCTCCAAGAGAACCCCCTGCTTATCTACTGCACAGAACACGTTTTCTTCTACCATCTTTATGGTCAAGAAGAGTCACTCAAATTAGGTTCTGTCACCGAAAAGAAAAGCCATCATTTCTATTTTCTTTATATGTGTACTACCTCAATTGAGACTCACCAGCTTGGAGATAGATATTGCTATTCCCATTTTCATATGTGGGAAAATAAGGCTTAAGGTGCATGCAGATTTTGAGTAGAAGAGGCAGAGTTCCCATCAATGTGGGTCATACTGGCAGAGTTGGTAACCATTACCACAGCAGCATGACATACGAGGACCAGATGGAGAACTTGCATTGCATATCAAATACCTCTATGTAGCTACCTGTAGCCCATCTGAAGGGTATGGACCACATAATGCACACTATGTGGCTGTTTAAGAATATAATTTGGCTTCTGTCTTCATGAATACTGGCGATTAGCATTCAGGGCCACTGCCGCCCCAGAATCACAAATAGTGAGTGTTAGGCAGAGACTGAGACTACTGGGTGTGGTTGGAGAAACACGGGCTGCAGACCAAGTGGAGGTGCAGTTCACAAACTCTTCCTGTAACACAAGTCAGGACAGCAACGCTCTACACTACCTCAAAGGGTTGAAAATTTGAACAAGATATATATGCATATGTACACACACGAACAAGATGTGTATGTGCATGTGTATAAACAAGTTCTAGAGTTGTGTGGAATGATGGACTATA
The DNA here is from genome assembly GCA_004026605.1 of Ondatra zibethicus. NCBI lineage: Eukaryota > Metazoa > Chordata > Mammalia > Rodentia > Cricetidae > Ondatra > Ondatra zibethicus. Next base: position 55,368 of record PVIU01008967.1, on the reverse strand, counting down.
TTAATGGCAAGGGCTGTCCACTTGATGTCTTGTATACAAAGTAACAGTTTATCTAAGGGAACTGAGTCAAAGCTGTCATGTAAAATCAAACTAGCTGTGGCAAAGGTTTGGAAGTGAGAGTGAGGGTTCCTTACAGCTCTTGTCAGTCCAGACATGGAGCTCCTGTGCAAGCTCAGGAATCACCAAGAAAGTTCTCCACCCCTGTCGTTTCTTTGACTTCAAAATGTCTCCAAAAATATGATCTCCAATGTACAAAATGTCTTTGCCCTTGGCTCCCAAGAGATCACAGATGGTATCAGATGAACCTGAGAGGAGCGAATGAGAACAATGTTTCTATATTAAAGACAGCCTCCAGAGCTCCGCAGCTACAGTACAGAACAAAGGTTCACTATTCTTTGTGCGGCTCCGGTCAAAGCTTTAAGCTCTTCTCTGTTGACCAGAGCTCTAAGAAGTCAAGTCAGGCAAGATGGTGCACGCCCTTAATCCCAGAACTTGGGAGGCAGGTGGATCTCTGAGTTTGAGGCCAGCCTGGTCTACAAAGCGAGTTCCAGGACAGCCAGGGCAACACAGAGAAACCCTGTCTCAAAAAAACAACAACAAAGTCTAGGAAGAACACCACCAAAATACCACAGGTGGCCTGGAGACAGCTCAGTGGTACAATGGTTATCTAGCACCAAAGGCCTATATCAATCCTCAGAACCACCAAAGGTACCATCACCATTTCAACTGACTCTGACTCTTGACATCAACTGCATCCATATGAGCTTCTTGAAAATCCTTTGAGAAGAAATATGCCCAAATGGTTCCAAAACATTGAGACAAGCTGTCAAAGGAGGACAGGATCTTTCCTGTGACAATAAACTCAACCCCTCGACTTTTGTCAGCAGATGACTCTCAGTAGATGAGGTTTCTGATCCTGAAGAATTATGTGGCACTATGCTGAAAGGCCGTGGACCTTCACGCGTACTTTAGTGAAGCAGACATGCCTAGAATCAACGGAAACTGACGGCTCACCTCCCGAGTAGACGATGCCATGTTGCAGCGGGCCTGTGTAAGTACCAATCTTCAGCTTCCCAGTTTTCTGAGTAAAGAGAATAAGACTGAGAAGTGCTCTGTCATTTTACCACGGCCTCTACCCACGCATGCATTCTCTTCAACTACAATTTTGCTGGGCTGCTTCAGTTAAGATCAAATTATGGCCAGGAAGTTACGGAGAGGGAAGTGGACAAAGGAGAAACATAAAGGACAGAGCATTAGAACGCGTCACCTTCTTAACTTACTGTATCCACCTGACGCAGGACTGTGCCTTCCCCAAAAAAGAGTGGTTTCCGTGCATCCACTAAAATCAGATCGAAGTAAGACTGCCATGGTCGATGGGAGCTCCCAGGCTGATGGAACAGAATCAGCAAAAGCCAAAACATCACTGCACTTAAACTAACCTAACACTTAATCTCACTCAAACACAAGGAATTCTAAAATAATTCTTTTTAGAAACTGACAGGTATAAACAAGAATGGCTTGGATAAACAACAGTTTAAATTTCTCTCTGAAGTAGAGTAACTTACAAACATGAAATATGAGAAGAGCCAGGCAGGTACAAGCTACGACTCAAGGGGTCCGTCAGCACCAGAACCGGGCACTAGGGAGGATCCCACTTGTTATCAGAGTGACAGCTCCAGTCCACACTGGCTTCATGTCACCGCAAAGAGACATTATGTGACAAACACTCGCGTTCCGAGACAGCACTAACCCTTTCAAGCCAGCATGAACAGCACTATACACTGTAATTCTGGCATTTACTGAAGCTTATTCATATCTAGGATTAAAATTCTTAAGTAGGCAACTGAGATGCAATGTTTGTTAAACCTGAGCACGGTCATACTACAGAAAGACTTCTAAATACCAAGGTTAACTGCTTTCTGGGGGTAATGCTCATCTACTCTAGAAACTGTCAAGAGCATTCACATTGAAATTCTGTTTCTTTTAAACTGGTATTACCCTCAATCTACAATTCCACACAACACAAACAACAATTCTGCTTAAAGACTTCCTCTGATCCTGTTCACCACAGACCACTGCATGTTCATTTTATTTCTACTTAGTAAATATTTAGATTACCAGAGATTTCAATTCTGCTAGTCCTGGATTACTTCTTTGAATGCAGATTAAACAACAGGCTTCTAAAACTAGAACTTTCCTAGGTGGATCCTGGCCGTTTTCTTCCCTTTAATATTCTAAAATGATTACATGTATTCATTATTAGTTAACAAATTGCATATTAAATTATTATAATACCTTGGGTCCATGTGGGAAATCAAACAGGTAAGTCATGATTTTCTGGGGGGGGGGGAGAGAAAGGTCCATATATGACGTTTGCACAAGTCAGACACAAACTTTTTCTCAACCTAAGACCCACCACATTCCTGTTTTCTCTATAGCTTATGAAGTCATGGCAGGGGAAGTTAACAAACTAAGGCTTCACCAGGCAAAAAGGCGGATGGCTTCTCAGGAAAGATACAGACTTCCGGGTGCTTATGTAAACAATGACTCATATGCCCTATCCAGTTCTCCTAGAAAACGTGTGGAATAAGGAGCTGAAGGGAGGGTTCAGAGAAAACCAACGATTCAGCTAAGATACTCTACTGCCATTTCATAAGCAAAGAACTGCATGGAGGAAGAACAACTTCCCTACAATTGCACCAGCAACAGCAGACATTTAAATTTGGTCTGTGTGTTTTCTTCTGTATCCTTTAGTCATGACTTTTTTAAATTTAAAAATTCAACAGTTCCAAACACTGTCATATCACCTCTCACACCAGGACTTCCAATATCAAGGGGTATTACGGAAAAGGTGGGATTTCTCAGATCTAGATAAATAATGCTCTAAAAAGGCAGAGAATACATTCTATCAGCACACATTTTTTTAAATAACTCCCCAAATTAGAACCTCTAAATAGCACTATAATAGTTTTAAAAAAAATGTTTAGGAAAAATTACAGGAATTCTAGCATGTCCCTTATCCTGTGTACTTAGAAGCCCCTCAAGTCTTCACAGTTCCTTAGGTCAATGCCCGTCCCTGCGTAGGCAAATTAAGACATTAAGTACTCACATCTGTGTATTTATAGTCGCTGTTAGTGGCAAGAAACACTTTGCCTACTTCCTTCATCCGGCTCAGAAGCAGTGGCAATTTCCCCTGAAACAGTGACAAGGTACTTCAGTGCTGAGTGGTCAGTTTAGTCAGACCGGGATTCCGCCCAAACAGGAATAGGGTAATAAGTCTTGTAAGGATTAGTTGGTTGGTTTCAGAATTCATTTAAAGGCCACATTATTAGGCATTCAAAGTATTAATACATATAATATACACTTTACATAACTCATAAGTATATGGTCACTAACAGATCTATATCATCCTCATGTTTGCTTCAGGAAAGAGTTTAAATTACCATGTGATTCCTAAAGTATGGGGTTTAAGTACACTAAAGATCAGAAGTAGATGATGAGGTGTGATCCCACCGTACACACTGTGGCTTTAGAAAGCACTCTGGAGAACAAAGTGACAGATGCAGGTGCTACCTAGAAACATCCACATGTAACTGAAGAGAGATGAGCAAAGTTTAACACCTGATGTGCTGAGCAGCAAGAACGCCCCTACCCCCTCACACACCGGGTTCAACTGCTCAGTGTTCCTTCTTCAAGCAATAAGGGAAAGGGAGGTCGACATGGGGGACAGGGCAGTAATACAAATCCTTAGAAATTATCACTGCTTTCTGCTTTTACTCTAGAGAAAAGTGGGACTCTGTATGTATTAAATGTGTTTTTCTTAGTTTATTTTTAATTATGTATCTGTGTGGCATTGTGCACATGAGTACAGGTGCCAGGAGAGGCCAGTGGTCTGCCAGGAGCTGGGGTTACGGGCAGTTGAGAGACACCTGATATGGGTGCTAGGACTCGAACTCAGATCTTCTAAAAGAACAGAAAATGCTCTTAACCACTGAGCTAACTCTCCAACACGAGAAAAAGTTAAAAAAACAAAAACCAAAAAATAGTGCTAAGACCTTGCACACACTAGGCACGTGCTTTATCACTGAGCTACACAATTAGCCCATTACTTTGTTTTAAACATTTAGCCACATTTAGCCTCACAGAAAAGTTGATCACACACATACATGCATGTGCACGCACATGCACACTTCCCATGCATTCCTCATACATTCCTTTAATAGTAACATTAACACTGTAGCATAATTATAAAAAATTTAAGGATAACATTAGTAAAAGGCCTCAAAGCAGAGCTATTTCTAAAGTGTCTACTAATCTTTACTGTATTTTAGATCTATGCTCATCACTCTTTGCTGGCAGGGTAAAGACACTTTAAGTAACAAGAAGCATCCACGCACATTTTCAGTGGATCAGCTGTAGTGCTTAAGCCTGGAGTGCGAATCTCAGCTAACTATTTACTGTGTGGCCTTCTTTATTCTGAAGGGTCTGCATCTAGAAAAAGTAACAACAGAGTCTGACTTACAGCTACATGAGGACTAGACAGTAGAAAGCAGCAACCACGGCATGGCGACATGCACACGGTAACCCTCCAGCTGCTGCCACTAAAGACAAACCAAGCACTGAGTCTTCTTGCTTCTCAGCAAACAGGGAAAACTAGTAAAACTAGGTGCTGGCAGGATTCTCTGTGAGACACACAGGCTCATCACTCACTCCTCCACTGTGCAGGCGTGTCCCCAGTACTCACATCTTTGACTACATACTTCTCAAGATTTTCAACTGTCTTTTCCTTAAGGGAGCCCTAGAAGAAAGAAAAAGAACTAAGAAAAGAGGTTTTATTTACTTAAAAAAAAAAAAAAGATAAGTTCTTGCTCTGTAGCCCAGGCTATCCTTGAATGATCCTCCTGCCTCAGCCTCCTAAGAGCTGAGATTACAGATCTAGGATATCATACCCACCTCACACATTCAGGTTGTTTGAGACAAAGCCTCACTTTGTAACTCAGGCTGCCCTTGAACTTGTACAATATCTGGAATTGTGGGTATGCTACCACACCTCACCTATAAATCTGTTTTTAACTTCTACTAGAAAACTTGTGCTTACTATCAAACAAATCTGTGCTTATCAAAATGAAAAATGCACATAAAGTACTAAAAGGACTTCAAATATAAAATCATATTTTAAATTAGAAATTAAAAGCTATTTCATATTGTATTGAACCGTTTATAGTAAATATAAATCAAATACTAACTAGTTAATGTTATCAGTCAAGTTATCTGGCCAAAGTTTAAATGGGCTATCATCCATAAGTATAATTTCATATACTAAAATCCTTCTAAATAAGTTTCAGAAATGCAAACAATAAAATCTAAAAGCTGAGCCTCAGGACTGAGGAAGATTGTCAGTATGGTCAGACAAGAATGGATGTAGGTGGCAAATCTCTCTTAACGCCTATCTAAGATTTTAAAAATTATTTATTTTTCTGTTAATGCGCGTGAGTATTTTGCTTGCATGCATGTCTGCACCACATGTGTGCTGGGTGCCCAGAGAGGCAAGAGGGTGTCAGATCCCCTGGCACTGGGTTTACAGACGGTTGTGAGGTGGCGCGTGTGTGCTGGGAACTGAACTGGGATCCTCTTCAAGGGCAGGCAGTGCTCCTAACTTCTGAACCATCTCTCCAGCCCCTCACTTTCTTTTTAAAAAGGAGGAACATCCTGCTCTATTTCCACTTGCAAAGTTAGTCTCAGACCATACATGTGTGCCAGAGAAAAGACTGGTAAGGAAGCAGCTTGTAAATACCTTGTAATGGACCCAGTCAACTGCATCCCTTACATCCTGGAACATGCTCCGGTAGGACATAAAGAGGTCCCCATCTTTAAATCCTGTGTCACAACTACAGAAAAATGAAAAGAACATGACAGGGAATCCAAAAGAGGATAAATACAGTGTGTGTCCAACTACCAAGGGACCCAACCAAAGGTTCCACATCACATGGTACAGGCTGTGGTTAATTAGGAACTGCTCCCTAATCAAAATTCATTTGAGCATTAGAAATGGCCAGAATATTGTATAGGTGGAATATAATAATTGTGAGCAAGTATAAGGTGACAGAATAATATACTGGATGGAAATGAAAAGGCCAAGGTCCCAAAACACCAAGTGTGTCACTTAGAAACAGGTTTTCACTGAACGAACATTTAGAACATAGGTTCCTTCCACCCCGACATTTTGGCATTGTCCCTAGGTACAAAGGTGCTGTCCATTTCTATCTCTGACTCAGTTTCCACCAAGTTTAGTGTCCTCAGTGGGTAAGGCCTCAGACATGAGGTTATCAGACTCAAGCATAGAAGGCTGTTACACATCAAGCAATGGCTACACAGCTCCCCCAAAAGGAAAATCTAACCTGTGTAAGACTTAAGCAAAACTTTGCTTTAGGAAAAATAAACAACATTTATTCCTTGATGAAATCTTGCTGGGAACAAAACTAAATGACCATCCCTGAATGGCTCCTGGGTAGCTGCTGTGAAATGAGTTGGGGGGTTTTAGTGTAATTCTGCTTGGACAGATAATCATCACACAAACCTCCCACTCAGTTGTCACAATTAGCACCTCTGCTGGCCGTCTTCATTCCCAGGAGAAGCCAATCAGAAGTGGTCCCTTCCAACATGGCTGCAGCACACTGGCAAGGAGGGGGCCGTGTGGGAGGTGAGAGCCTGCATGGAGCTGCTGGTGCTGTCCATCTCTCAGGCTGGCAATGTAGCATCTCTCACTAGCACTAAATTCACTTTAGAAAAGCAGAAAAGACCTACAATGGCCAGTTCTCTAAAACCCTGTTCATTAATTTAAAAATCAACTAGATAAAGAAAATTGTAGTATAAACATACCTGGTATATCTTGGACAATTAGTAAAAAAATCTACTAGGCAGGCCAACAGGTAGGTCTCTGAAAAATGAAGAACAGAATTAGTAAACTGTAAGTAAAACAGTCAAGCTGATTGACTTAGCCCCCCCTTGAGTAACAACAAGTGGTCCTGGAGGAGGACAGTGTGCACAGTAAAGCAGAGGGTGGTCTACCTGGAAGGTTGAAGAGTGTGTTCAGAATGTAAAACCGCTCAGTGTCATCTCGCTGGATAAATTTATTTGGATACTGTTCTCTAGTTTCTGGTCTGCAAAAAAATGTTAAGAATTAATTGACATACAAAAAGTTAACATGTTAACTCTAGGAAATAGTCATTATTGAAAATTTGATGAAAACATTGTGATGGTTATAAGCAGGACAGTGCTCAGATATTGAATCTGGGCAGCTCTAAAGATGAGCAGCTCCAGTGAGCCCTTAAAGAGCTCTCTTCACAGACAACAGTTAATTCTCACTGCGTTAGGGGAGGGATGGTGAGAGCATACAACCAACTACTGCAATACAGCTGTGAGGAACTGTGAGACTAAAAGGAACTGTTCTGCCTAAAGGGTTAAGGAAAACAGCTCTGAAACAGGCAGCTTACCCTGTGCTCCCAGTACTGACAGCCTGGGAACACAGGAGCTCCAGGCCATCCAGCACAACACAGTGAAACTGTCTCAGAATAGATAATAAAATAATAAGCCGATTTAAGGTAAAGGAAATGAAAGTGGAAAGTAGGCCGAGAGAGCCCAGAAGGGACTTGTGTATGTGGTGTCCTAGCCTCTGCTCCAACAGAGTGGACATTTGTGCTCCTGAGTAAAGTTTAGAACAAAGAGTGTGTCCTCCTTCACCCACCTGAGCTGTACTTTTCTGTTCCTCTACTGAAAGCAGATCAACTTTCTAATTGACCTATTAAACTTGCAAGGCCCATTCACATTAGTAAAGTGCTTGTCTTTCTTGGGGAAAGACAAGTAGAAAAGAGGAGTGGACCTCTCCGGCGAGTTATCTGAGACCAGCAGTGAGCTCCAGGAACACTCTACCTCGCTAAATAGGATGGAGTGACTGAGAAAGACACCTGCCCATACACACACATACCCACAAAGAAGGTTTGGGGGGGGGGCTGAAATAAAACACTTTAGAAAGGGGAAACCATTAATAAAAAGAATCCAAGAGCAAAAAGTCTAAAATAAAAATGCAATTCTCATGGTAAAAAATTCACAAATACAATGAAAACCAAATTTAAAGCTTATATTTAAGTATAATTAAGTAAATTCCTATTTAAGTTACTTAACTCTGAAGGGTAAGAACTCCAGTGAGGACCATAAAATTATGCTAGTTTCTTGTTTACTATCCTTATGAAAAAAAATTTTAACAAAGACTCAATAGAAAGCCAGCTCTCTGGGATTCAGGCACAGGCCCTCACTCCAGTTCAGTGAATGACAGTCTTTACAGAAACACAGGTACAGCTACTTCTGCCAATCCCAACTCGAACTGACTGATGAATGAGGTCAGCCATTACATTTCCAGTCAGGGAAAACAATGTCTAACAAAAGGCCCAGTCTATTTGAAGCTGGAAAGAAAGCAGCCACAATCTGAACACTGGTAACTTCGTGATCCACAGCCCCAGGCTAACAAGGAAAGGCAGTGCCAGATGGACAGGGAGATCCCATCACCACTTTAAAACCATTTCCTCAAGTTTCTTCTCACATAGACGTTTTCCTTCTGATGATAAGCTTGAATGAATCTGCACTTACTCACAAATGACTTATTTCAGAAATACTATCAAAAGTACTACTACTTTGAAGCTTTACTGGAGGAATGTGGCAGGCTGATGGATCTTGCTATTTGTCTGGGATGATGTCTCATGCAGCCCAGACTGGCCTATGCAGCCAAAGATGCCTGAGCTCCTAGCCCTTCTACTGGGTTACAGATGTGGACCACCACCCCCTATCTTAGGCCTGAGCATCTTGAAGTTTGGTTGTAAAAGAAATTTACTGAACCGTTTCTCTTCATTTTTTTTTCCTCTACCTTCTTTTCAACTAACAACCGCAGTAATGAAATCCCCTTCAGACATAACTAGGACCCTGAGTGACCGCATCTGTACACGGATGAGCTGAGGTTGGTCATCCTACATGTAATCATTTTCCTTCTAACTCCCGCTTTCTCATACAAAATCACCCTTTCGAGCAACAGAAGGAACACACAGCCTTCCTGGCTAGCTCAGAGAGGTCAGGATAAACACTGACTTTATTCTTACAAAGTATACGGAGACATCTCTGAGCCTGTGTTGTGGAATAAAGCTTGCTGAACAGCACTGTACCATGGGCTTCAGGTCTAAGTGACTTCAGATTTAGAAGATGTTCTGAGACAATTACAGTTAGCTTATGCTTCTTATAAGAAAAAGTGTTTGCCAAAACCATTGTCTTTTTAATTATCCCCATATGACTGTGACAACTTTACCATGAAGGAGAAAAAGACAAGATTTATCTTCTGAGTAAATTGGGAACATAGGGGTCACAGGGAGGGGAGCAGAGAAAAATGTATAGCTCAATAAAAACAATTAAAAATAAATAATTCAGGAAAATTACATGAAAACAATCCAACAATAACAACAGTAATAATAATAAGTAGATACTAGGTTATGTTTACTTCTTACTAGGGAAGAAACTCCCAAGTTAGTAAAGACAATGGAAATACTGTAAAAATATTATTTTTAGTTATTTGGTTTAAAATCATTACCCTCCCTTTTTCTCATTTGCCCGTCTTCTTCCTTCTGTGGGTCAAACCCAGACCTGCTTACATTCTGAGTAAATGTTCTGTGATCGAATTCTCGTCTACTGCTCCACCTTCTTTTTTATTTATTTACTTATTCTTTTGAGAGAGGGTTTCTCTGCCTAGCTCTAGCTGTCCTGGAATTCACTTTGTCTGCCTATCTCTGTCTCACAGTGCTGACATTTAAAGCATACACCACCACACCCAGCCTTTCCTCCCATTTTTTCCTGATTCTTGAGATGGATCTTGTTAGATTACCCAGGAACTGGCATAGAACTCCTGAATTCAAGAATCCTCCTATCTTGGGTTTCAGAGTGGTTAGTACCATGGACAAGTGTTCTCTGTGTCCAGCACTACCTTGTACTTGGGTCCCTTGTATTCTTAACCTGTGTTTTAAGATGTTTTCATTATACAAATGTCTGAAGATATTCATCCAAAGGATAAAATGGACTAGCTAATAAAAAGCTCAGTCATTTAAATTGTTATATAGTTCAAAAACTTTTAAATGGCTTTTAAATGCATATATCTTTTCTGTATTAAAAAGGAAAAATAAAAATTTTAGAACTAGGGTTGGAGAGATGGCTCAGTGGTTAAGAACACCAGCTGCTCTTCCACAGGACCCAGGTTCAATTCCCAGCCCCCACATGGCAGCTCACAACTATAACTCCAATCCCAGGGTAACTGACAGCCTCATACAGGCAAAACACCGATATACATAAATTAAAAAAAAAAATCTTAGAACACTGCTACATAAAGAGAGGACTCTAAATGACAGAAGGAAGTGGGAAGCGCATTTCACCTGTAGAGCTAATGTGACATCATTTAACTACTAAAATACCACAGCAAGGCTAAGGAGACAGTGCAGTTGGTAAAGTATATGCCATATAAGCATAAGGACCGAGTCTGAGAATCCACATGTCAAACAAAGCAAAGGGCACAAGAAGAACACACCTGCAATCTCCGCTCTGGGGAGGTGGGAACTACTAAATTCTCAGTGTGGTGACATGTTTGTTTGTTGGAGATCAGAGTGCGGAGCAGGCAGTGGTGGTGCACACCTTTAACCCCAGCACCAGGGAGGAGGAGACAGGAAGTGATATGGCTGGGCTGGGTGGAGAGAGGAGCTGAGAAAGCAGACTTGGCCCCTTTTCAGGCTGAGGAGTTGAGGAGGTAAGAAGTGGCTGTGGCTTGCTCCTTTGTCTCTTTGCTCTTTCAGCATTTACCCCTATATCTGACCCCGGGATCCTATTAAAATCTGAGCGACATTCCTAGGCTCAATGACCAGCACCCTAACTTACTTGCCTCCAAGCCCTGAGACTCTGTCTCAAAAAACAAGGTAGAAAGGGCCTAATGTAAGAACTTACTGCGCAAGCCAGATGATGACAGCACAGGCCTTTAATCTCAGAACTTGGGAGGCAGAGGCAGGCGAATCTCTCTGCGTTCGAGGCCAGCCTGGTCTACAAGAGCTAGTTCCAGGACAAAGCTACACAGAGAAACCCTGTCTCAAAAGAGCTTCTGCACAGGCCGACCAGCTGCACGCACTCCTCGGAAGGCACCCACAATGGAAGGAAAGAACTAACTTTTAAAAGTTGTCTTCTGACAGCCTCATACATAATGTGGCACGTGTGCACATCCACACATACATGCACACATTAATAGTAAATAAAACTAAAGTAAGATGGACAATTCCTGATGAATAACACCTAAGGTTGTCCTGGGGCACACGCATGTATGTATGTGCACATGAGCTCTCTCTCTCTCTCTCTCTCTCTCTCTCTCTCTCTCTCCCCCTCCCTCAAAAGAGGCTAAAAGTTCTTTGTACTTACCCTCTTATGAAGTTAAATCCATGTGCACAAACCAAGAGGTTTCCATAGGCATCAACTTTCAAAAGATTTCCATAGAGTGTGTCAAAGACAAGTCCTCTACATGAAAATGAAGACATTGAGAGCACAAGGTAATGCAGGCAGCAATCTATGCACGCAGTCACCACACAAGCATTCAGTTTCATTCCCCAAACAAAAGAACCTTATACGCAAAGTGAATGAATGCATTTTAAAAAAATAAATCACAGAATTGGAGACATAGCTCAATTGTACATCCATTCCAGCACTTGTGGAGGCAGAGGGATGATCAGAGCGACTAATAATACTTATTCCATATATGAAATAGTCACAACTGTTTTATGTTAGGAGCACGGGCTCAATCAAACAAGCATAAACCACTTCCTCCTAAGACAGCTGCTGTCTCTCTACCGTAGTCTTTGCGTTTCTCTGGACATTGACCTGCTTGTATTTTCCCGTATTCAATGTTGCACATGAGGCAACTGTGACATTATCTCAAACAAATGTCTTTTATAATCTTAATTCTTCCTTAATCAAATGCAGAAAAGCAGAGTGCCAAAAGGTTCTTCCTACCAAGTTAAATGTATTAGTAAAACACATAGCTGCCCTCCAGCAGTCAAGAGGGCAGACAGGACACCTGTAGTCATCTCCAGCCGTAACAACCCCCTTTCTTACCCATCAGTGGGGCTTCAAGAGTACAAGGAGCTGAACACTACGTGCTTGGGAGTCTGAAGCAGGAGGAGTGAGTTTGAGGCCAGCCTGGGATATACACACTGTTGAGAGAGAAGAGGGAGGAGGACCGGGAGAGGGACAAAAGGGAAAGGGAGGGGAGAGGAGGAAGGAAGGGCAGAGAAAGAGAGAGCACAGAAGAGACAACGGTGTGATGACTGAGTAGGTGCAGGAAAAGTTCTGCAATTTTAAAATCAATACTAACAATCACTTATTTTTGCAGGGACAGGGATAAGTTTGAAATTTGTAATTTTGGGACAGGGGAAATAATCTTAATCCAAAAAATATCTTGAAAATTTACCTGGTAGGGAATGTAGAATCATATGCAAAGCTGAGCAGCTCCTGAGGATAGCCGATGGAAACTAATCTCTCCACAGTCAGCTCAAAGCCCAGGGATTCGTACTCCGGAGACTTGTATACTGCACAAAGAAGGGGCTCATTAGTCAGTAGGAAGAGCAGCACATGGAAAAGAGGCCAAATGAATGAGTCCCTACTCTCCCAAGTCCTCTTTTCTTCTTCTCCCTCAAACTTTTTCTGTATTACACCCAGTAATTAAGGAAATCCAACCATCGGCAGAAACGGCTGGTGTGCATTTGTAGAAGGCGTCTCTGCAACTGGTGTAGCAATATTCAGAACGAGTTCCCCCTTATCTTTATTCTTCTAGTTTAGCTTTTTCTGGTAGTTGCTCTGTGGTCTTCTAATCAGTGTATCTGCTCTGCCTGCCAAATGCTATCAGCCCAAACAACTGTTAGGCTTAACATCGCTGTAGCCTTCAAACTGTACTGACAAGTATCACTGCAAACAAACCATAAGAAACATCTCTAAGACAATTAGGAAAACCTAGTTTGTGAGCCAGGAATTAGACACTAAATTCTGACTTATCAGACAGGGTCACTATGGTCATAGGAGGTATTTAATGTGCACGTGCACACGCGTTTATGTGTGTGTGTGTAAATTACTTATTTCTCCTAATCTGATTCAGAAACATACTGTTTATTACAAGCCAAATAACAGGGTTTTGGACAATGGAGTTTCCCTTTACTATGTCTAAAATTTTACACAATGAAAAACCTTGAGTGTTATCACAGCTCAACAACAAAATGCTACTCCTTTAAATATGCTTCTTTCAAATGAAATATTTCGGTTAGCAACCTTTCTCATATCTAAGAGCAGGGAAGCCACATTATAAATACCAGTAAAATAAAAGACCTGTTAATAGGGAGCATGGTGTGGGGGGCGAAGGGAGGGCGGAAGGGGAGGAGGGGAAGGAGAACATGAGGGAACAGAACGGTCAAGATGGGGGAAGGACAGAGAGGGAGAGCAAGGAAAGAGAGATCTTGACTGAGGAGCCATCGTGGGCTGCGAGAGGCCTGGCTCTAGGGATTGGAACCCACAAGGAGGACCCAGCTGAGACCCTAAGCATAGAGGAGAGGGGGCCCAAACTGGCCTTGCCCTGTAATCAGATTGATTACTCTCTTAATTGTCATCATAGAACCTTCATCCGGCAACGGATGGAAGCAGATGCAGAGACCCACAGAGAAGCTGAGCTCCCAAAATCCAGTCAAAGAGAGGGAGGAGCAAAAATATGAGCAAAAGGGTGAAGACCATGATGGGGGAACCCACAGAAACAGCTGACCTGAGCTAGTGGGAGCTTACTGACTCTGGACTGACAGTGGAGAGAGGGGGGAACCTGTATAGGACCAAACTAGGCCCTCTGAATGTGGGTAACAGTTGTATGGCTGGGGCAGTCTGTGGGGCCACTGGCAGTGGGACCAGGATTTACCCCTACTGCTTGAACTGGCTTTTTGGAGCCCATTCTCTTTGGAGGGATACCTTGCTCAGCCTTGGTCCTGCCTCAAAGTGAGGCAGACTTAATGGGAATCCTTACCCTCTCTGACAGTAGATGGGGAGTGGGGGAGAAGGTGGAGGGAGCAGGAAGAGAGGAGGGAATGGGAACTGAGATTGGTATGTAAAATAAGAAAGATTTAAAAAAAAAATTTAAAAAAGACCTCTTAATTTCCTAAATGCCAGCTAAGACGAAGCTATCCAGCCAGTTCTTGGTCTCTGCGCTACCACTGGCACTTCCACCTTCCACCTACAGGTAACATCTTCAGCCCTCATTCAAACTGCATTTTGCATTTGTTTGCCTATTTAAACCGTACTGTTAGGTCTGAAACCAGGAACAAAATTGCTAACTGAGGTGCCTATTAACATATCAAGGTGGACTGTGGTGGCCAGTCTCCCTCAGTCTCCACCAGCTACAGAGCCCTCCTGGCTAGCATACCCCACCCCTACCCTGAACTCTCCAGCCTTGGGACTGAACTGGGCCCTTTCCAGCGTTCTTCTCTGTAGAACTCAGCCATGTTGGCTACTCCAACCTCTTTTTTTTTTTTTTTTTTTGTCTTTTGGTTTCTTGGTCTTCTGGTGTCCTGGCCTTTTGGCTCCACGTTCCTCTCTCTTCCTCTCCTTTCTCAACACATGTCCTGGCTCAGCTGACCGCTATGTTCACTCTGGACTCCTGTGCTCTCCCTTCTATCTATGATAAACCTTCACCTCAGCCCCTTGGGAGCAGTCATGTACTCCTTTTATTTTTTTTTTTCATTCAGGTACTAACACTTTAATGAATATAACTCATCTTTCCTCTTGTAAAAATGATCTTTCAGAGATCATTTTCTGGAACTATGTAAAAGAAACTAATACTGGTTATCTCCAAAGGCAGGGACTGAATGGCTGAGACAAGAAAGGCAAGAAACATCCAGATGCCTCCGTGACTTTGAAACTCACAGAATAATGGGGTATTCACCTATTTTTAAAGGTCAAGTTGGAAAAAAAAACTTAAAGCTGGGCTTTCAAAATCCTTCAGTCCACATGGCCGGGCTACAAGATGCTGCAAGTTTCCGAGGAGACTGCAGAGCTGCCGCTCACCAGAGGCAGGCAGCCTGATGCTGCTGCCGCCTCGCCTCCGAGTAATGACTGAGTGTGGCTGACATCAACTCTGAAAGTCTTCAAAAGCAGCTAGACTTCTCTCCTCCCATAACGTGCATTTTACCCTCCCCATGTTATGCCCCCTCAAAGCCTTCAATGTTTAATTCCAAATCTGCAGGATGTACTCAGTGGCAAAGGAAATGGCGCAGATTCACGCGCACTGACAGAGTAAGAGCTGGTGACCAGTGAGGCCGGCACAGCTGACACCGACCTGTTTACACTGAGAAAACAACAGCAAAAATTTGATCCTCACCTATCTTTCCCAGCCATAATGGCTCCCTAATTCAATGTAAAGCCCAAAAAATTTGATAAAATTTCTAAAACCCCAAATTACTTCTCTATCCTAAACGAAATCCTACTTACTTCAAAAAAAAAAAAAAAAAAAGTCAAGGAAACAAAATTCCAATACAGCTGACCCTTTTTCCTAGGATCTGGCCCATGTGAAATATTTTTCAATTATTAGTATTTCAAGAAGGATACGTTGAGGCTAGAGAGATGGCTTAGTGGTTACTAAGAGCACTAGCTGCTCTTCCAGAGGTCCTGAGTTCAAGTCCCAGCAACCACATGGTGGCTCACAACCATCTGTAATGAGATCTGGTGCACTCTTCTGGCATGCAGGGGCATACGTGCAGGCAGAACACTACGCATAATAAATAAATAAATCTTTAAAGGATAATTTGCTGAATATGCCATCAAATTGAAGATTAAAAACTAAGCCTTATTTCCCCACTCTCCCAAGCTCATCCCTAACTGACAGTTTTCTGTGGTTAGTGAGTAATGATGAACTGATTTGTCACTGAAAATTATGTTCATGAGATAAATTGAACTAAAGGTCAAATTAATTTAACATTTTTATTTTGTTATTAAAACATTTTAATTAAAATATAATTAATTTTTCCCTTACCTGTCCTCCGTCCAAACCCTCCTGTATTTTCTCCCCGCTTCCTCTAAAATTGATGGTCTCTTTTTTATTGTAGTTGGTACACACACACACACACACACACACACACACACACACACACACACATATATACACACACACATACACACACACATACAGAAATACATAAATATATAAATGCAACCTACTAAGTCCATCCAGTGTGGCTTGTGTAAATATAATTTCAAGACTGAATACTTTCTTTGTACTGGGTAATCACTTGGAGCTAACCCTAGGAGAGGGAAGTTCTCTATCAGGAGTCATTAGTTGCCTGTAGTTCGGCTAAGGGTGGGTGGGACCTTGAGATTTCTCACTTCTGCATTAGCATGTCTACTGATACTGTCATTGTTCAGGTCTTGTTTAGGCAGCTATATTGTTGAGATATCTATCATGAGTACAGCTTCCTGTCACACCTAGGAGACCCAATCTCATGACTGAAAAAATAGAGAAAAATAATTCTAAACCCTAAAATAACAAAACCCCAAAATATAACATTTACACTGTGTTCAGAGGCCAGAACGTCTCAAATATTTAACTATGGTGACTTTCTATAAATTCCACCTTAGAAACACTAATTTTCCTTCCTCTAAGTGAGTTCAGAGCACTTCCTAGAAATATAAAGAAACTTCCTCATTTGCTGACCTGAGCTACAGTTCAGGTGTACCCAAGTCTGAGTCAGAATTCTGTGTTGGGAGTCTGTAACTGTTGCTATGAATTTCTAGATTATGCAGGTCATCAAAATGTAAACTGGGCCAGAACAGACAGACTGCCCTACTCTTGGGCAAGAACGGCAGCATCACATAGTCCAGTTCCTCTCTATCTATTTCACCATCAGCGAGAGGACAAGTCCTTGACATCATGGAGACAGTGCGCACCCCCAGGTCACAGCACAGCAACAGCTGAAGAAGTACGACTGGGAGGCACGGAGGAGGGCTTTAGAGGTTTCTTCTAAGAGCCCCTTGGGGAATAATCACATCCCCTAAGATAAAGGAGCACTCAAGGCAGAGGCAGGCACACCTCAGTGAGTTCAAGGCTAACCTGCTCTACACAGTAAACTCTAGGTCACCCAAGGCTGCTTAATGAGACCATCTCAAAAAAAAAAAAAGGTAAAAATTCAAAACCAACAACACCCCCTCATCCGACAGGCCCTGTAAACTGGCCACAGACACCTGCAGAGACCAATCTATCCCTCAGACTGTGCAGTTCTATGCCTTCCCACAGCTGCAAAAGCTCTAACTTCAGCATTTCTCACAAAACTGTGGAAAGTGAATGATCCAAAGCTTCATGCCTCACTCTGACAACTACCTTCTGTGGCTCTAACACCTGGCCACGGTTTTGGGGTGCAGATGATCAAAAAATTAACTGCTTACTTATGCTCTGAGATTCTGTGGCCTAACCCAATTTACCCAAAATCCGAAAACAAAGAAAGAAGTTGTTTTAAGGGCCAGAGTCCAAAAGAAATAGGCAAAAAACAAAACAAAACAAACAAACAAACAACAAAAAAAACTCCACCATCCTGCTTCAGCCACTAGGCCAGCACACAATGTTCTCAGGTTATGTAACAAGACCATAAAGAGAACAGCCAAAGCTTTGAAAGTTGAAGCTACTGAGTGCATTTAAAGATATTCTTTACTCAATAATCTGCAAGGAAAACAGCTCCTCAGAAATATCTGCATGCTGTAGGGATGGAGCTGGGGCTCTGCTGAGTAGAGCTGTTCACCCAACCAAAGCGGAGATGACGTGCGTGCATGGACAAGGCTCCTTTGACTAAGGAAGTCTCTGCCAAGACTCTGGAAGCTTAAGCATCTTTCACCACTGTCACCCAGACACTGTGTAGTAGCTGAGAGATTTTAGAAAAATAAGGGCAGACCTCTAAGAGGTTCTAGCCCAGCTGAGTACTGCTGCCCAACGAGAACTCACATGAGGCAGGCGCAGGTAGTGTGTGCCACTCCAGTCTTGAAGGAGTTACACTGGCTCTCCTGTTAAAAACAAAACAAAGCAACAAAACAAAACAAAACAAAAACAAAAGCTGGCTTTAAAACTATTGTGATGAGCTGGAACAGAGAGACAACATTTGGAAACTGGTATTTATAGAAGTTACCATTGCCCTCCAATCTAGAAGCCTCCAACCATCACTAAAATGAACTCTAATTGGATACAACAAAATACAAGCATTGAAAATAAGCATAAATATTGTGTACTGTTTCTTTTCCTGGCACCCTAAGCTAGGAATACAAGCTAAGTCTAATAATAAAATTTTAAGTCAAAAGAGTTTTTTTGTTTTTTTTTCTGGGCAGGGTTTCTATGCGTAGCCCTGGACGTTCTGGAACTTGCTCTGTAGACCTGGCTGGACCTGAGCTCAAAGTTCCGCCTGTCTCTGTCTCCCAAGTGCTGGGATTAAAGGCCTGGGCCACCTGGCTTTGTTTATTTTCTTTAGCAGCTTTAAGGTTACCATTATAGAATCTGCCTGGTAAATGATGCTTAAATTGGACTACACTGAATAAAACTGATTAAATAAAGTAAACAAAAACCAAAGCAACCCCATCTTGCTTTCAGGTACCCACTATGCTGAATCTTCCCATACCGATCTTCCAACAGCTAACTGTCATTTTGATATGCACCATATCAACCACATACTGCTTTTCTTAAAAATAGCTAACAATGTCTATATCTGGAATAAAAAAAATTTACTCTTTTCATTTTGTTTTGTCACTGTATATTTTTTTCTCAGTAAGCAGAATTATAATACTGGATTTCATGGTTAAAACAAATGTCCCAAAATAACTGAGCTGAGTGTCATGTACACATCCTTGTGACTCACTTTATAGGTGGTTCTCCCCAGAGACTCCTCTCAGTCCTGGGTTGTGGGTTTTTGCTTATTTTTCTTATGTAAAAAGGAGACGGTAAAATCATAGGAATAGCACAAATGACTGAATGTAGTATCTAAAAGTACTAAAGACATTGCAACTAGGAGAAACCATGACTACAAGCAATATGAAAAGCAGTAATGCAGCCTGACTACCCTTAAGAGTCATTTGCCTTTAAGCTGTGTATGAAATCAACATTAACATTCTTTTTATTTAGTTATTAAAATATATGGCATTAGTCCTCTGTAATTATAACTAGAAAACACACTGATAAGCATTTTTGAAAGAGAAAACACTAATAAAATCTTCCTAGTGCCACACACACAGTCATGAGCCCACCTTTTCTACTCTACAGAACTAGCTAGGCAATTCTCAGAGTTGTTGTAACCCAGCAACAGACACAGGCAACAATTTTTCTCTAACCCCAGAAATTAAAAATAATCTAAAAGGTTGGAAATTTCTTTAAACTACTTCAATTTTAATTTGCATAAAAAATAAAGAAGCTAGATAACATGGAACACATTTAGTGATATTTTTTAAACACTCCAAAGTACTAAATATGTAAGTAAGGTAAATAAGTAGGCTGTAAAATGCTGCCAATATTTCCGTTCTTGAAAATCAAAATTAAATGGTAATTAAGAGATTGATTTGTTTTAAAGTACCAAGCCAGGGAGTGGGAGAAATGGCCCAGCAGTTAAGAGCACTTCTTGCTCGTCCAGAGAACCCTAAATTGAGGTCCTAGGACCCGCATCGCCTGTAACTGTAACTCAGGGCCTACAGCACTTCTTCCCATCTCCTCGGTCACCCAAAAAAGAAGCATACATTCACACAAGCATATGCATACATTTTTTAAAAAGTATTAAGCCAGATATGATGTCACATGCATGTACTTCTAGTACTTGAGAAGCTGAAGTAGGATTGTCTCAAGTTCAAAGCCAGCCAAGTCTACACAGTGAGCACAGGCCAGGCAAGGATCTATAATAAAACTCAAACAAACACGAGGGCATACAAGCAAGCAAACAAAAACAAACAGGAGTGTTAAAAGAATGCTTATTTTAAAATAAAAGGAAAAAGAATAACTTAATTAAAGATTTTTTTTCCCCTGAGACTATCTATATACTTCTCAGGACCTTGTATCTTCAGTACTGTTTTTAATTTGTATTTTTTAAATCAAGGCATTTTCCCCCCAAAACAAAAAGCCTTTAGCCTGAAGGTATTCACAACTCATGCTACACTACAAGGTGCTCAAACAGGTGTTTCTAACTCTCTTTAGAAAGTACAGACAGGGCAGAAAAGAAGCCAACTAACTCAGCCCAGGAAAGTGTCCCTTTACACTGAATGTGCTTCAGCCAGGCTGACGGCTGACAAGGGAACTGACGCTGTCAGAATTTACCTGGCGACAGCCCCAATATCCAGACTCTGCTACCATCTTCCACACACCTGGGTCCCGGTCACACAGAAGGAGTGTAAGCATCTGAAGTGGTGAGGAAGGATTCGTGTCTTGCCTGGATGAAGTAGCTTTTTAACTAGAGTTGACTTGCTTGAGAGAACGAAGAACCGCTATTCCCAACCTAGATTTTTATCTCTCATCTTTCAGTTTTAAAATATAGCCCAATTAAACAAACACTAAACACATATTTTTTTGGGCCAGTCTGAAGCAGGTCCATGCAGTGTAATGTGCTGGCCTCTATCTTAGGCCACAAGCTTCTAAGCAAGGCTTTCAACTCAGGTGTAGTTGTATAACGATGTGAAGTTAGAAACACTGGGCAGCACTAAAAGGTTTCTGAGTGCACAATGGTCAAATGTCAATCGAGAATCCACTGTGAGGTATTTTAGGCAACGGCCACCTATACTACATACGAGGACTTTGCTGCACACTTACTCTAAACACACGGCATGTGCACTTTCCACATGCATGCTGTCACACACAGTAAGCTCAGATATGAGACTATGTAGGCTGTAAGTTAGCAGTTTTACTGTACACACAAAGGTTTCTGTTCTTTTAGAAATTTTAATTACAGAAATAAAGATTTTTAATATGTCCCTCCCATAATTTCTCAACATGTACATATCAAATGCTAGATGAATTTAGTTAGAATTTTTAATTTTAAAAATTGCTATTGCTGACTTGGTTTTAAAATGTTAAAAAAAATTTGACTTGGGATTAAGACAGAATTTCCAACAATTTCTGAAACTGTCCTAAACATACTTGTGCCATTTTGTACTATGTATTTATGTGAAGCAGTGTTCTCAGCATTAATAATTATAAAATTGAAATATTAATCAATATGAAAAACAGTGAAGATGCTCTATATATCACACATTAAATATTCAGCCAAGGTCAGATAGGACGCATGCCTTTAACCCCAACATCCAGAATGCAGAGGCAGGCAGATCTCTGTGAGTTTCAAGGCTAGCCTGGTCTACAAAAGAAGTTCAAGGCCAACAAGGACTACAGTGTGAGACCCAAAATAAGTAGACAGACAGACAGACAGATGATAGATAGATAGAAATCCAACTGAGATTTAATTCTTTCATGTAAGGATTATGAGCACATCTCTCTCACTAGCAATACAAATTTGCCTGCCTTTAAGAAATGTATACAAATAAGTGTTTTAAAATAACTTTTATTATTCATTGTCAGTAAATGATTTGTATCCCTATTTTATAGACCTATGTATATCCATGGTCATGTATAAAATGCTCAGGTACAAAGGAGAACTGAACAGAAAATGTTAAGTACTGGCTCCATAAACTTATCCTAGTTTTTGGAATGTTTTTATTATATCCTTCAAAGAGTCTTTAAATAAAACTCATGTACTTAAGCTAGAAATACAGATGGAAAAAGTCCACTCTTCAGAAACCACAAAGCATCCTGGAAGGTTTAAGAAGAATCTTGGTCAGCCATTTCATCACAGTACCAAACATGTTCATCTGAATCTGATGTCTCCTCCGTAAGGCTGCTGACACAAAAACTCCGAGTGACAAAAGGAGCCTGTGATGTCAACACTGGGCAGAAGCAGGAGCAGAGGTTCAAGGTCCATCCTTGGACGTATATGGAGTTTGAGGCTGGCCTGGGGGGACCCTATCACTGTCCCACAACCGCAGAAAAGCTTAGAATTACTAAGTTTTATGTATCAGCGCCAAAGGGGAAGAAAAGCACTGTGACTTGAGCCATCTCCTTTAGAGTGTGTCCTCCCCACTTTACAGGCCTCTGCTGTCAGTGAGTTTGGTGAGGACACACAATTGCTGACAGTGAGTTTGGTGAGGATACACAATTGCTGTCAGTGAGTTTGGTGAGGACACACAAGTGCTGACAGTGAGTTTGGTGAGGACACACAATTGCTGACAGTGAGTGTGTGAGGACACACAATTGCTGACAGTGAGTGTGGTGAGGACACACAATTGCTGACAGTGAGTGTGTGAGGATACACAATTGCTGACAGTGAGTGTGGTGAGGATACACAATTGCTGACAGTGAGTGTGTGAGGATACACAATTGCTGACAGTGAGTGTGGTGAGGATACACAATTGCTGACAGTGAGTGTGGTGAGGATACACAATTGCTGACAGTGAGTGTGTGAGGATACACAATTGCTGACAGTGAGTGTGTGAGGACACACAATTGCTGACAGTGAGTGTGGTGAGGATACACAATTGCTGTCAGCAGCATGATGAGTGCCCTGGACTCTAGTAACAATAATATAAAATCAGAATGCATCTGCTATGTGTTTATTAGAGGGTAAAGATCAACAGTCCTGAGATGCTTCTGCTAGCAGCAGGCTTATCAGGAGCTAGTTTTTCTTAATTTCTTCCCTGATACTCTTTAATAGTTTTATTCTGATGCTTCTCTCCATGCTTAGGGAAGTAGTACTTAGGTTTGAGATAATTGGATTTCATCCATGGAAGCTTAATGATATGGCATATAAATAGACAAGGGCAATAGCTCAAATTTTGTATTTTCTAGCTGTAATGGTCTGAATAAAAATGGCCCCCATAGGCTCATATATTTGAATGCTTAGTCTCCAGCCAGGAGACCACTATTTGAGAGGATTAGAAGGATTAGGAGTAGGTGCGGCCTTACTGGAGAAAGTGTGTCACTGGAGGTGGACTGGGCACGTGCTCCCTCTTCCTCCCTCCCTCTCTCTCTCTCTCTCTCTCTGCCTATGGATCAGGATGTAGCTGGATGTAGCTCTCAGCTGCTGCTCCAGTGCCTGCCTGTAGGCTGCCATGCTCCCCGCCATGGTGATCATGGACCAAACTCTGAAACTGTAAGCCAGTCCTCAATTAAATGCTCTCTTTCATGTATCTTGCCTTAGTCATGGTGTCTCCTCACAGAATTAAAACAGTGACTAAGACACTAGCATCTCCCTGCAATTTCTTTTTAAAGGAAAATATACACAATTTTATCTTAGTACTTAAAATATCTGAAAGAAGCTATATAGTGAGACTATTCTTTAAGATTATTTCTAAGAAAATGTTGAGGTAAACAGTCAACATTCCAGCATGTGGAAGATGGGCTCACTAGTTCCCAATCTAAGAAGCTATTGACTGTTAATGGCTTCTGGCATAGGTAGAGTCAGTTTTCTTTAATAGTGTGGCCATTGATAGGTCTACCACACTTCAGTACACACTCATGAGTAACATGGGCAGCACAAACTGGACTCACTGTTTTTGTTTTTTTTTTTTAAGAAGTGGTGAGGAGAATTTTGGAGATAAAGCTAGAAGAGATAGGAGAAGTTGTGGGGGTGGGTATGATCAAAATACAGTATATTAAATTCTCAAAGAATTAATAAATGTGTGTGTATCTTAAAGGAAGTTAAATTATTTGGGCTGACAATGCCTCCCCCCAGAACTATAAACTTAAAAAACTCCCAAACTAGGTAGGAGAAAGCTCCTTTTAAATGGTTGGTTGGGGTAGTCCAAATGACTCTCAAAGCAGAGACTACTAATGCCTTGGCTGCCTCTCAGGGGTTGAGGGTGAGCCCCTATTGGCTCAAGACACTGAACGCTTAAAACACTAGACTCAAATAACTCAAGCTGGACAGGACCTGAAATCTCTTTTGTCCATGGTACTAGAAAAACACTACGTAAGCTATCAAGGGAGGGAAGCAAGTAAACAGCCCTACCCAGTATCACATCTATGAACCACGGCAGTCACCAGCACGGCTACGCATCTGTACAAGTATCACATCTATGAACCACGGCAGTCACCAGCACGGCTACGCATCTGTACAAGTGGGGCAAGTGTCACTCACAAGCAAGTGTAACCAACTGCTGTCTAATTGGCCTTAAGCCCATTCAACAGGAGGAAAATCATACCTGGTATGGAAAACCTAGCCATCTTCCCAGGGCTAGTGAATTCATAAACATTAGGAAAGGATCTAATACCACCATTTTCTAGACCAGCATAATTCCTTACTACACTCTAGAGTTAGCCTTAAACCTAGAGATCAAAGGAGCTTCTCTCTACAGCAAATGGAGACCAGCACAAAAAAACCCCAACTAGAGACACTGCAGAGATCAATGGATCATAGGGAGCCTAGCCCCAAAGAATTCATCTACCTTGCAGCTCCTGCATCTATAGCTCAGGGAACACTGAGGGAGAGAGGGCAGAAGACTTTTAAGAGCCAGAATACCAGGAAGTCTACAGTCAGTCTCTTCTAGAAATGGCTGCATAAACAAGCCTGGAACAACAGCAACATCAATGAGTAACTTTTGGTTTTGTTTTTTGGTTTTGGTTTTTGGAGACAGGGTTTCTTCTGTGTAGCTTTGTAGCCTGTCCTGGAACTCTGTAGACCAGGCTGGACTCAAATACACAGATACTCGTTCTGCCTCCCGAGTGCTGGGATTAAAGGTGTTCATCACCACCGCCCAGCATCAATGAGTAACTTAACATGGAAGTGGGAGATTTCTGTGGGGTCTCACACTAGACAAAGAACTACAAGCAACTGATGACTGTGGAGAGAAGAATTAGCCTCAGTTGTCCAATGCAGAGTGGTCAGCCCTGAAACCATATACTCAACAACACAAACAGCAGGCTGTATTTATGTATCTCTGGTATAGTGGTATATTATTTGTGTTTTAATAAATAAAACCTGCCTGAAGATCAGAGGGCAAAGCAGCCACACTAGTCAGCCATACAGGCCAGGGAGCGGTAGCACACACCTTTAATCCCTGGACTCAGGAGGCAGAGGCACTACCAAGGGCAACACAAAACTGATCCAGAAGCAGATCCAGGGGGTGGTGGTTCATACCTTTAATCCCAGTGTTTGGGAGTCACACACCTTTAATCCCAGCACTGTGGAGGTGGTGACAGAAACAATATGGCTGGGCGGAGAAATATAAAGGGGAAGAGACAGGAACTCACTGGAGTGTGGAGTCTGAGGATTCATAGAGACAGGATCTCGCCCCTTCAGTCTGAAGACTTGGTAGAGGTCTCTCTAGTGGTTGGCTGCTTTGCTTTTCTGATCTTCAGCTTGAACCCCAGTATCTGTCTCTGAGTTTTTATTATTCGTGCTACATTTGGGCACACACAGACACATAAGGACACACACACTGTGTTTAACAATAGTAAAAAAAGAAGCAATCAACTTGAAAATGAGGGTGACACATGGGAGGGGTGTGAGGTACCTGCGAGGAGCTAGAGGGGGGAAAGTTATATAATTCTATTTCAATTAAAATCATTTTAAAAAATGGGCTAGGATTGTAGCTAAGTGATAGAATGCTTACCTAACACACACACACACACACACACACACACACACAGGGAAAGACAAACTAGCACTAGCTACAATCTAAGGAAAAGGACTATAATTCAAAGGTGGGGGAAGGTCATCTTTGTTCCAAGCAGGATTTTCATTTGGGGGCCCCAAAATCCAAAACCAGAAAACAAAGAGGTTTACAATTTGTGATTTGCTGTTTTTTTGTTTTGTTTTGCATCTCTTATTGATATCTAGAGATTACTTGGATAATTTTTGTTGTCTTGAAAATTTAGACCACATGAAAAATGGAAACTGACCCAGGCTGAAATTCCATCTATGAATTTTAAAAGTTAGTTACCAGTCAGGTGTAGAGACACAAGCTTGGAATCTCGACACTCAGGAGGCTGACGCAGGACCTCCATGAATCCAAGGCAGTCTGGGCAATACAGTAAGTACTAGGCCAGTAAAGGCTATTTAGCAAGACAGTCTAAAATAATAACAGTAATATAAACTAAGCCAGGTGCTAGTTACTGACAAGGTTCAGAACACATCACCCCAAAACACTTTCTCCTGGTACCCCAAAAACAGAAGAAAAAGGCTATCCTTATGTTCACTCGTCCCCCTGAAGCACACCAGAAAACCCAGGGAGAAGGGCTTTACGAGCCCCTCATTTTGTAGGCAAGGAAGAAAGAAATATCTTTCTCTCTAAAGGTGAGGGAAGTATCTGAACATACTCTTGTCCAGTCATACTTCCCGTGACTGTCTACTTTATCACAAATCCTAGCATGAAAACACGCAAGTCCTCTCATCTCTTAGGGTCTTTGTTTCTTTGGGAGGTCTGTGTCACAGAACACAAAACAATGTTTTTTCTTGCTAATCTCCTGTCTTTGCTTTATGGGCCTTGGCCATGAACGTAAATGGAAAGTAAAGATATTTCTTTTTTCCTGTATTATGTGTATGCCATCTTATGTTTTGACTTGGCTTTCTTTGTAAACGTTTCTAGTGACCCTGAGCTCAAGGAACTACTATGATTAAAGGCACACTGTTCATAAAGAACATTTCCTACTACATGTACATGACTTACAGACATTAGTTCTTGTCTGCCTGATAATTTCTCAAGATAGTTGGTGGGAGACTGGGTAAGAGCCATGGTATCTGTTCTAAAGAAAGCAAATAAGGTGTTTATCATTGGATTGATGGAAATGGCTCAGAAGCTAAACAAGTTAGATCGAGGGATACAGGTCTGGGGAGTATATAACATCCTGTCAATCATAGTGCCTAAGAATGAGAAGGTGAAACCAAACCAAAACCAAAATAACAAAAAACCAAAACCTTCAGACTTTTACATTACAGGGGGAGGGAGACCAAAGTGGCTTCCAAAATGAATGAGATTAGAAATAACAATTTTCATAGTTTTGTTTGTTTTGTTTTTGAGACAGGGTCTTCCTATGTAGCCCTGGCAGTCTTGGAACTCACTCTGTAGACCAGGCTGGCCTCAAACTCACTGAGATTCACCTGCCTCTGCCTCCCGAGTGCTGGGATTAAAGGAGTGTGCCACTAAACCCACCGGCTCAATTTTCACAGTTATAAACTAAGAGTCAATGTGTCCATCTATATTTATGAAGGAACTAAATAAATAGTAATAACAACCTCAGCCCCAAATATTGTCCTATTCCCTTAAGACTTCTGAACTAGCCGGGCGGTGGTGGCACACACCTCTAATCCCCGCCCTCGGAAGGCAGAGGCAGGAGGATCTCTGTGAGTTCAAGGCCAGCCTGGTTTACAAGAGCTAGTACCAGGACAGCTAGGACTATTACACAGAGAAACCCTGTCTCGAAAAATAAAAAAGAAAGAAAGAAAAAAAGACTTTTGAACTGTGTGTGTGCATGTGTACATATACAACCACATCTACTGCTAGAGAGACTTTTTAACCTCCACCATGGGAAACAAAACTGTTTACAGATGTCCATATGACTAAAATAGAATATTTAACCTTTTCCTTTTAGATAAAAACAATAAATTGACTTTTTCCTTTACCTCCTAATAGGAAATCAAATGTTTATTGAATGACTTCTATTAGACAAGGTAATAGACAAAGGTGTATTCTAAATGCCAACAAAAACCAGAAAATGAAATTTTAAAATAAAGTTTGTGTTGAATGTGGTGGAGCATGCTCTTAATCCTAACATCTGGGAGGCAAAGACAGGTGGTTTCTGTGAGTTCAAGGCCAGCCAAGGCTGATACAGTGAGACCTGTCTCAAAAACAAAACAAATCAATAACAAAATATATTAATGATCTATAATAAATAAATTCCACAACTTAGAAATGCCATTATATCAAAAACCACAAACCAAGGACTGGAGAGATGGCTCAGCAGTTAAGAGCACTGGCTCCACTTGCAAAGGACCTGGGATCAGTTCCCAGCACCCACACGGCAGCTCACAGCTCTGCAACTCCAGTTCCAGGGGCTCTGACATACTTTTGTGATCTCTGCTGGCACTAGGCACACATACAATACACATAAAATAAATCAGTTTGAAAGTCACAAGCCATCTAGAGATGCTATAAAGATTAGGTAAATAAAAGATTTAGCATGTGTGTATACTAAACACAAAATATCTAAGATATGAATTCTTGACAAACTTATCTCAAAACTAAGGTAATTCCAGTAAAAATTCCAGTGGTCAGTCTGTCTGGTATGTGTCTGTGTTCATGTGCATACAAGTTGTGGGTATGAACAGATACAAGTACAGGCGTGTGTGTGTGTGTGTGTGTGTGTGTGTGTGTGTGTGTGTGTGTGTGTGTGTGTGTGTGTGTGTGTGTGTATTTATAGAGGCCAAAAGTCAACCTTGGGTGATGTTCCTCAAGAACCGTCTACTGTCTACTTTGTTTATATTTATTTTCAAATTTTATTAACTTGTTTTTGGTGTGAGTAGATGTGTGTTGTGTATGTGTGCACATGTGCATATGATATACATATGTGTTGGGATCATTTGGAGTCCTGGCCTCCAGCTGCTCTTCCTTGCTAGAGATCTTTCCTTTCCTTCTGAGTTACTGAAAGCTGTGTCATAATTGTTTACCAGCTCTGCTTCACGAGCATGTGTTGCCTTGAGGATCAGAGGATAAGGTTTTCACCTGTTGGCTCACCTGACTGTTGGGTATATAAGCCTCCATGATGCTATTGAATAAAGGGCTTCTTACAGTGACTAGAGGTCTGTGTCTCTGTCTCTTTGTCTGTCTGTCTGTGTGTCTTTGTGTGTTTCAACCTCTAGCCTCTTGCCCGAAGCTCACGAACTGTATGGTAGCACAAAGAGCACAGACAGGCGTTGTGCGCAGCACATATGGAGGTCAGAGGAATGATATTAGGTGTCTTCCTCTCTACTTTTTTGTATAATTATATTATTGGGGCACCTGTGACTGCACATGTGTGCGTGTAAGAGGACTACTCTGTGGAGTCCATTCTCTCCTCCACCTTTACAGAGGTTCCGGAAATTGAACTCAGACCTCTAAGTTTGCCAGGCAAGCACCTTTATGAGAAGAGCTCTGGCCTGAAGCTCACTTATTGGCTAGGCTGGCCATCCAATGAGCTCCGGAGATCCCGTTTCCCCCATCCCCACCCCAACCCCCAAAAAGCTGGAATCACTAATAGAAACTACTGAATTCAATCCTGGACATTCTAACTTGGGGTTAGGGACAGCACTTTACAGACTGAGCCACTATCAAAGAGTATAGTATTTATAAATATGTTGCAAACTACAATTAGAATAGTAAGGTAAGATTGAAACATAAAAACATTATTAAGACTTTTAAAATATCAATCCCAAGAACAAAATTACATTTACAGTTTCAAGATCTTCACATTTCTGTAAGCAACATTCATGATCTCTTTTTTTCTCTTTAAGCTGGGGTTCCACTGTATTTACTGTCAGCTATATTAGTTCTGAGTTTAGCCCACTGGCTTTCGGACACTGGATGGTTTATCTCATCAAATGGACTGGCTTCTGGATAGACAGTTTATAAAGGCAGACAGGGCTGTACGAATTAAAAAGGGTCCTGTTCTTGCTTCTGCGTTCCAACACCAACTTGTCCCTGCATCTCTTACAGAAGTAGCTGAGTGCACACAACTCTGACTTTATTCAGTGAATTATCTAATGACATCAATGTGAAGAATCTTTACTCCTCATGACAAGGCATCTGATAACACACTGTGGATAGGAAAAAAATCTGTGTCTATGCAGACGCTGTACTTGGTACTGGAGAAAACTGACCCAATGTTTATGCACACTTTGTCTCCTTTTTATTTGAAATAAGAAAACTGCTATCTTTGCTGAGAGATTCGCCCTCCAAGATCCTTTGTCTTTCCATGGTTTTCAGATATGATGACCGAAAGCGAGTCAAGGTGAAATATTTTTCTTCAAACTGACTTTTATTTGGATTTTTCCCAGTTTGTTATTTTTTCCAGAGATTTCAAACACAGAACACTTTTCACTTTTATCCTGAATTCTTTGGACGAGGAGCTTTGCTGTGGATCTTCATAGCCTTAGGGTTCATCAAAAATGCCCAGCACCTACACGCTGGGTCCACACTGGTGCCACACTCCCTACCATGAAAGCAAAGCTCCAAGGTCTGCCTGTCAGAAACCTGGAGCTTGGAGGGGCTACATCTGTAGGCTGAGTTTCCATGTAGCATGATGGGACAGAAGCACCTCTAACTTTCCTCTATAAGACAAGAGTTTGACTATCTGGCAAGGCTGGCTGACCAGTGAGCCCCATGGATCCCCCTTTCTCCACCGCTCCAGTACTAGGATTACAAGCCAATAGTCATGGTCAATGGTTTTATATGGCTTCTGGGGATGCAAACTCAGGCTCTCAGGGCTGCACTGAAAGCACTATACTGATTTAAGCCATCTCTACAGCATTGCCTCTAATGGAGGGGCTTTGTTGGGGTTTGTTTTTTTTCTAATAATTCATACAGTAACATAAAGGACTTGTCTTATCAGGAAAATTCTTTTAAAAAGAACAAAATGTGGGGAGTCAAATAGATTAGAACAGTGGTTCTCAACCTTCTTAAAGCTGTGACCCTTTAATACAGTTCCTCCTGCTATGTACAAACCCCCAACCAATAAAATTATTTCATTGCTACTTCATAACTGTAATTTTGCTATTGTTATGAATTGCAGTGTAAATATCTGATATGCATGATATCTGATATGCAACCCCTAAAGGGGTTATGACCCATAGGTTAAGAATCACTGGACTAGAGGGAAGACTAGAACACATGAACCTAAAGTTAGTATGGATTTAGCAGCTGCCATTTAACACTTTAACACTAAACATAAAATACAGAAAAGGAAAACCCTTGACCTTGAGACACTTACAAGCCAATAAATAGACAGATTACTCAAAGCTACAGCTCTCAGGAGGCAGAGGCAGGGGAGTAGTGTAGGAGGTCCTTTTGTATTTTTGTTGCTTTTATTGGTAAATAAAGAGACGGTCTTGGCCTTTTGATAGGGCAGTCCTTAGGTAGGTGGAGTAGACAGAACGGAATACTGTGAGAGAGAAGGCAATGTGACAGATGTCATGATTTTTTTTTTGGCCAAGACGGATGGATGCTGCTTAGACTCATGCTGGTAAGCCACAGTCAAGTGGCGATACACATTAATGGAAGTGGGTTAATCAAGATGTGAGAGTTAGCCAATAAGAGGCTAGAACTAATGGACCAGGCAGTAATTAAATGAATTCAGTTTCAGTGGAATTATTTCGGGTGTTAAGCTAACTGGGCACTGGGAATGCAGCCCTCTCCTCCTTACTACAGGGGAGTTTGCAACAAGTCCAAGTCCAACTTGAACTGCACACAAAGCTGAAAGCTAACGACGTCCCAGTGTACTGAATTCTAGGATATACAGTGAGACACTGTCTTAAAGGCAAGCAAACAAGCCCTTCAACTATATTACAAAGTCCTCTGGGGAAGGGGATGGGATGGGATCGCTTAGAGGTTACAGAGGTTAAGAGCACCAAGTTTGATTTCCAGCAGTCACCTGGCAGCTCACAACAGTGTATTAGTAACTCTTGTTCCAGGGTATCCGATGCCTTCTTCTGGCCTCCCTGCACACTAGGCACACATGGAGTACAGAAACACATACAGGCAAAACACCCATACACAGAAACAAAATTTTCAATGCTGTAAGGGAATTTAGCAGATGTCAGAATTACACAGGGAATGATTCGTAATGAACGTAGACTCACACCAAGCAGGCCAGCACTAAGAAGGCTGAGGAGAGATAATAAATTCAAGGCCACCCTGCCTCAAAATAACTAACTAACTAAATACATGCATACATACCAAAAGTATTTATCCCAAACACTCAAACCTTAAAGACAGGCAGAGACAAACAACACACACCTCTTCTATTTTATCACTGTATTTCATGGAACATTTTTCTAATAAAAAGTCTTCTTTATGGGTTTTTTGTTTTGTTTTTGTGTGTTTTAGCAGTGTCAAAAGTTACTCAGTTACTTTTAATGACAATCATTCAGGAAAGCAAGCTTTACATTTTAGAGTTCTGTCTACCTCACTGTTTTTACAGAGGACTCTCACTAGACTGCCCCTGCACACAATGGATGCAGTCCTTCAGTCGTGGCTTCCTGAGCGCTGAGGCTCCAGTGCACACTGCCATATCTGGCTAAAGGCAATTTTTAAAATGAATTTCTGAAAGATTTTTTTGAGTGTCATAATTGCACCTGTATGTGTTAAACATATGTACAGGTGCTCAACCTGATATATCAAACCTACTACTCCTTAAGTTAAAGGATATACTGATGATGCCGTCAAAAATATTTTAAGTTCTGAGGAGATGAAACTATAGCCTAACACATTGATTATTTCAGCTATATCTCAGAGACAGAAGGAAGAAAGAGCACAGTGTTAGTCTTTAAGGAGATCATAATAATGAGCAAAGCTCATGCAACCATTTTGATGGAAATGAACACATGGCACAGCTGTCTAAGAATAGACTCTTAATGGGCTAGACAGGCAGATGGCTAAACAGGTGAGTGTGCACTGTTCCTTCAAAGGACCTGACTTCAGCTCCTGCCACCTGAGGCAGGAGGTTCACAGCACAGTAACTCCAAGTCTAGGGGTCTGACCCTCTCTTCCGGCCTTGGTGGTCACCTGCTTTCATGTGTACACCTCCCCACACATATATGTGCACACATAACTAAAAATAAAATCAATCTTCTTTTAAAAAAAGAGTAAATCATTATGATGCTGGAGGATTGAAGCATTTGCCCACCATGACCAAGGCCCTAGGTTTGACACCTAACACCACAATCAAACAAACATGGAAATGGGGTAACAAACAAAACAAACACACTGTGGCTGGGTGTGGTGGCTCATGCTGCAATCCAAGCACTTAGAACCCCCCACCCTGATTCATAAAAATAAAATACTAAAAACTTCAATAATTAAGTTTATAGCAGAGTGAGAAATCCAGAAATTCATCTTTAAGCTGGGCACTGACACATGCCTATAAACCCAGCACCCGGAAGCAGATGCAAAAGATCCATGCCAGATCCAAGCCAGCCCGTATGACTTCCAGGTCTTCTTGGAGTAAAGTGTGATACTTGTCTCAAAAAATTCTTCTACTTTTGAAGAACAGCTTAAAAGAATAAAGAGCCAAAAATGCCCAAATACACACGTTAATGTATTCATTAATCTATAATTTTACTAAAAAGATTTTTATAAGAGTTTTAAAGAAACATTAGGACTTTTTCTTTTTTTTTTTAAGGTTTATTTATTATGTATACAACATTCCTTCCATGTTGTGTGCAGGCCAGAAGAGGGCACCAGATCTCATTACAGATGGTTGTGAGCCACCATGTGGTTGCTGGGAATTGAACTCAGGACCTCTGGAAGAGCAGCCAGTGCTCTTAACCGCTGAGCCATCTCTCCAGCCCCCTTTTTTATTTTTTTCTTTTTGACTTTTTCTAACTATCTGTACAAGTTCAGAAAACAAGTCTCAAGAATACTGGATATCTTCAATGTTCATATATCTCAATGGAAGGACAATCCAACAAAAGATTCTTGCAGCCAAACAAATGATTAATTACATGGACAAGTGATTACTGAACTACCTATGGACCTACTATATTGAATCAAAACCAGCAATTCTTAAGAAATAAAAAAATCATTACTCACCAGCAAGGGTATAATCCATATCAAAACCAAAACACTTTATTTTTTCCATGGCTAAACTTCGGTTCACAAACACCCTATGGAAAAAAAAATAAGAAAGTTGTATATTGATTAACATTGAAGTTTAATGAAATTATTACTCTATACTGTCTCATTATTTTCCCAGCTGACTTTATACTACTGTACTATTTAAGGTGTTGACATGATGACTTAATGCTACATACACACAGTGACTACTGGGGTCCAGCGCTTCCCTCCTCTCTCCTTTGCCTTTTCCAGTACACCAGACTGCTGCTGTGCTCATCATATACTTAGAGATCTTCGACAAATGACTCCAAGGTCCCACTCCCAACCAATAGTTTACCCTCTATATCTATCTATATAACTTTTTCTTAAATTTCATGTGTAAGTGATATTATGCTGTATTTCTTCCTGTACTTTAATGCCATTTAAGTTTATCTATGTCATTGCAAATAGTAGAATCTCCCTTTTAAGGCACTGCTGGTTCTTCGGGAACTTGGTGCTATTTTCCACTGTGGATATAACAATTTAAGCAACATCCTTGTATATCTAATTATGATGCTAATTTGGAGCTCCCTGGTGATTAGATGGTCTATAATTTTGAATACCTTTTCACATATCAGTTGGCAATTTATGTCTTTCTGAGCAAAAAGTCTATTTAGGTCCTTTGCCTATTTTTTAATTGGGTTTTCTTTTCTGCTATTTATCTGTTCCATTTAGATAAAAGGGGGTAGGAGGAGACTAATAGCAGTTTGGCTCAGCAGTAAGGTAGGCCCAGTGATAAGGTAAGCCCAGTGCTGAAGTAATCAAAAGGCTAAGGAAGAAGGAGCATTGGAGCCCAGGAATTCAAAGCCAGACTGGACAAAACAAAAAAATAAATAGCTGGCCGGGTGGTGGTGGTGCAACCTTTAAGCCCAGCATTCCAGGAGGCAGAGACAAGCAAATCTCTGTGAGTTTGAGGACAGGCTCTAATGCTACAGAGAAATCCTGTCTCAAAAAAACCAAAGAGTAAAATAAAATAAAACATAAATAAATAAATAAATAGCTGGATATAATGATGCATTCCTGTAACCCTAGCAGACAAGAGTCTAAGGCAGGAAAATCACATATTCCAGGCCAGCTTGAGCTACACGTAGACCCTGTCTCAAAAGAAAACAAAAACCCAAGTAAATAAACAAATAATAAAGAAGTGAGGCAGGTGTGAAGGAGCATTTAGAAGGCCGTGGTAGGCCAATCTCATGTTCAAGTCAGTCTGGGATATATGGTGTAACCCTGTCTAAAACGGAAACAAAACAGAAAACTCCTCAAGTCTGTGGAACATAGCATGCATACCACCCTGGGTTCAATCCCCAGCACTACCTACAATCAGGTGCAGTAGCACACACCTGTAGTCCCAGGTGGAAGCAGAATGAACAAAAGTTCAAGGTCATCCCCAACTATACAGTGAGTTCAAGGTCAGCCCCCCACACACACTTTAAAACTTCTTCACAAAGTCATACACTTTATTAGAAACTACAGGAAAACGGACAGCTTTAAATGATGAATTTTCAAAGACTTGTTTAAAATAATTCAATTGAAGATGTAAATGCAAAACTATATTTTCCTGAAAAACATGAAAATCATTTGCATCTCTTGGATATAACTGCTACCACATACAGATTAGCTCAATAAATCTGTTAGTTTCTGAAAGAAATGTGTCATAAAAAACTTATACTTTCCCTAAGAAAATCTAGAATTTGGGGGGGGGGTAGGGTGCGGGAAGAATGTTAGCAAACGTCCTTAAACCCAGAAGAGGCAGGCAGATCTCTGTGAGTTTGAGGCCAGACTGATCTACACATCAGTTCCAGCCAGGGCTACAAAGAAAAACACTTGGGAGGGAGGGAGAGAAAAAAAACCCTAGATATTTGAAAATCAGTATTTATTTCATCTTGACTTACGTATGGTAAGGAAAGAAAAAGAATATTGACATTGGAAAGAAAAAAGAACTAGAGGAGAAATGATACCTACCCAAGCCCCCTTTTTGTTAGTTTCTTGTTTTTATTATTTTGAAGTGCTAGGAAAGCAAATGCAGGGCTTGCACACCAAGCACTGCTCTATCACGAGCTACAGACCTTAAAACAACAACTTAACTTCAAGCACCACAGTGATCCTCCCAAATTCTACCCTGCTTTTTCACTGATAACAAAATCTACTTCATTGCTGATGATCCCTAGCTACATAAATCCTTTGAAAACAACAGAGGTGAAAGACACAAAATAATAGCTGTAACTCTAAAAACTAAAAGCTACGACTAATGCTGGGGCTTTTCACACAGGCTCAAGCCCGGCAAAGGGGCCAACTGTATAAATCTTTGCTCAGAGCCTTAACAGCTGGCATGCCTAAAATACCCTAAGGGGGTATAAGCAAGAGTGAACTGAGGAAGATGGTTCTTTCACATTACATATTCTAAGAAAGAATACAGAACCACATAATTTTTAAAAAGTGGTTTCAATTTTGATAGAAGAAAGATGTTAGCTGGTTTTAGAATCAGCTTTAACAGCAGGGGAGACAGACTGCAATAGGCACTGCCATGGAAATCACAAAAGCACGACAGCAAGAACAGCACATCCTTGTTAACCTCTAGGAGTAACATATTCAGGAATATGAAAATCTGCTTTTGCCAAAATAATCATTGCTAAATATCCATAAAGTCATATTTCTCATTCCTCTTTGACTTAACCAATCACATTACCTAATCAATCAACACATTCATTGGATGTAGGCTACAACACAGATCTCATGTGACATATACCATGGCAAATGTCTTTTTTTTTTTTTTTAATTTTTATTGAGCTCTACATTTTTCTCTGCTCCCTTCCCTGCCTCTCCCCTCCCCTTCAACCCTCTCCCAAGGTCCCCATGCTCCCAATTTACTCAGGAGATCTTGTCTTTTTCTACTTCCTGGTAAATGTCTTTTGAGGGTCATCAGAGCTACAAAAGTTTATATGTTCTTAAAATTAGGAAATCTGATCTGGCAGATGGGCAAAAGCACCTGCTGTGAAGCCTAAAAATCTGAGCTCAATCTTAGGAACATCATTAAAGAGGACTCTCAGCTGTCCTTCAACCTCCCCAACTGCCTGCAGTGGCATGCATTCCCACACATACACACATCTGCACAGATGTGCACACAATATATTACTAAAACACGTTAATTAGGAAACAATCGTTTATGAAAAACTTTCATCAAATATCCTTTGTCTTTTCATTCAAAACAAGTACTCTATTTCACAGAACCAGCTCCTGAACTTAGAGAACCACTCCTATTCCCTCCTCATTTCTGCTATGACCCTTATGTGAAAACCTCACAGGGGTTCTCATCCTTCCCTTTCTTTCCCTAAAGGGAGGAGCTATATAAAATGAAATCTAATTTGCTGCAGAAGCAAAGCTGTAATAACCAAAGGAACAGCTGTGCCACAGAGTACTAAGCCAAATAGAGGGACTGCACATACACGCTAAGGTTTACCAAGATGCTAAACGCCCAACTGCTGAAAGAGAAGCCTTCACTCTGGCACAGGAGAAACCTTAAAGCTTCCTACCATGTCTCCGCACAGTCAACAGACACTTATCTCTCAGCCTGAAACCAATGACACTCTCCACTGAGCTTATAAACTAAACAAAGTGTAAGATGTTATGCCAACTATAAGGTATCATTGAAAAGACTAGCTCACTGACATACATATTTCAAAACAAATAGATTAATCAAAATTTTCTGAGTTTCAAGACCTTTCTACAGATCTTCCAATGCCAGTTTACTATGTTCTTTTTACTAAATTATTAACTAGAAGAATAATTTTACCTACGTTCAAGAGCATGAACACATCTGTAAAAATTAAGTTTTAAAATGCTTAATTACCACACAAAAACTTACAGCTATACAAAGTATCCAATCATAACTACCCGCCAGAAATTCCCATAGATAAGCCACTTGTGAGTTGAAGATCTGAGCATTACCAGGAGAAACAAACTCTAGGAGGTACACAGAAACACTGTAAAACTAACAGACTTCAGACTTCAACAGAACATGCTTAGCAGTATTTACTATCACATCCCACAGCAGTGAAGTTAAAAAAAAACAACAAAAAAACTTGAAGAAATGCCATTCAAATACAGATATTAATTGCAAGAAATAAAATGATTACACTAACGTGCTTTAAGAATAGGGATCTAGAAGTCTCAAACTTAACATAAACATGCAACTTACTATATTCGAAATTCTGTAAACAGCAAACTCTACTGGTTTTGGATTTGACTCTAATTGAAAGCAGAATTACCTCATCTGTCACTGGTTGCCGTTGTGCAAACTGAAACTATCTGGGTAAAGTAGTTCCTGGAGTCACATAACAAAATTCTTCTTAAAATCCCTATTAGGATTCTTTAGTGTGTGTGACTTTAACCTAACTTCAAAAAAACTGTTTAGCCTGAACCAGGCCCCTCAACAGCATGTATCTTCTGAGACAGTGTGGGAGAAAACACCTCTGTGTCTAATTTAACTTGTCATTGGATATCACTGTTGCTCCACACAAATCCATTTGGATAGAATCTCTCTGGCAATGGCGAACTTTATCTGTAACTCCTCCCTTTGCTTAGGAGTCACAGTTTCCTGGCCAAGTGCCCAACAACAGCTACTGCAGCAACAAATGAGCAAGGACTCAGCTGTAAAACGTTCCTGGACATCTGTTCTCGCTGTGGGCAGCTGTCATCATGCACTCAAACTGCTAGTCAAGAAAAGATTCCAAGTGCATCTGAGTAGGCAAATTAAAATTATGAACTATAATAAATTAGTGTTACGATTGTGACTCCAGCACTTAGGCAGCGGAGACAAGAGAACTGCCACAATTTGAAGCCAGAAAAAAAGAAAAGAAAAATTCTATAAATGTAAATTTTTTATGAAAACAATTTAGCAGCTTTTCTTTCCCAAATTAGTTCCTGCTTCTGCCACTGGCGTTTCTCCACTCAAACCTGAAGACACAGCCAGCTACTTCCACCCTTTGTTTACCTTTCCAAATGTCTTGAGAATCTAAGCCTTTCACTCCACTCTGCGCCAACAATTCACCAAGGCCCTAACTCTCCAGAAACCATCGCTCACTGTTTTGTCCTTACACTGAAGCCGGCAGGACTGCTTGAAACCAATACTCATCTATAAATATTTCACTCATCCACGACATTATACAGAAGTTTCAGTTACTTAGAGACTTTTGTAACAATTTTATAGAAAAATATTTTTTGCTGAATATAGTAGTAAAAAGTGCCTATAATACGAGAACTTTTGAACAACTGAGGCTAGCCTGAGCTACAAGTGAGAACCTATTTCAAAAAAAAGAACAAAATGTTTTCTGTCTGTATGTAATTTGTTTTTATTATAGTTTATAAATATTACCAACTGGAAATAGAATGGAAAATAATGTCAAAAGCTAGTCTTCCCAGGACAGCCTGAGAAGTACAGCTCTAAAGCCCAGCTCTAACACGCTACTCTCTTTCCAAATTATCTTTAGTCAATGCTCAAAGCCAACTCTTAAATTTTTAAGGAGTTGAAACCTTCTATTATTTTGTTAAAATCAGTTTGATCTTGTATCATTCACACCATGAACCCTTTCCTGTCATTACTTTATTAGTTATTGCTTTATTTAGCAAACGGTTTGCTATTTCCTAAACATGCCCTGAGGCTTTGTTTATGCTATTAACTATAACCATCCACTTCGGTCATAATTCAAGCTCCTGCATCCCTACTGCTTTCTTTGAAAAACATCTGGGGGTCTCATAGATGGTTCAACAGTTCAGAGTGCATGCTGCTGTAATCTGCTGGCTTGGCCTGTCCCTGGTACCCTGGCCCCGCCCACTCCCAACCTCCCCCTTCCACTGTCCCCCACTCCCCCCCCTCTGTGCCCTTTTTCTGGAGAGGCAGCTTCTGCCTCTCTCTTCTCCCGCCCTTCTCCCCTTCCCCCTCCATATGCCATTAAATAAACTCTCTCTGCGTGGCCTATCTGTCTGTCACCTACCAGGGGACACGCCACCACACCTCGTGGACCAGTCCTCCACCACTCTCTTTATAAATAATAACATTGGTTCCGTGACTGGGCCAAGCTCTCTCTCTCTCTCTCCCTCTCCACGTTCCCTCACGCCCACAGGTGGGCTGGCTAAGGACACGTGGGAACCTTCCACTTGGAAGGCTTTCCAACATCCTGTGCCTGCTCCATCGCTGGGAATGGTAAGGTCCCCTTCCCCAAGTCAGCTCTCACTGACATTCATCTCTGGTTATTCCGCACGACTTAGGACTGAGATTTGGCTCCTCGCCACTCAGACTTCTGTCCTCTCTCAGACCACTCAAGAGTGGTCCTATCCGGTCTCCAATTCCTGTACTGACAAATCTCGAAATGGTTAAGAGCCCTTGGGTCCTTTGGGGAATACACCTAAAACTATCTGCGCAACCTCCCCCTGGTATGTCTTTTACAGACCCTAAAACTTCTGTCTTACTTACAGATTCCTAACCTTGTCCGCCTCTGCACTAACAAATGCCCTACTACCCTTAAATAATAACCTAAGCTGGGAGCTTTCCAATTTCTACCAGCAAATTAAAAAATGTCTATCCAGCCATGCTCTGCGCTGCCAGTGTCCCTCGTGCCAGCATCCACTTTTTCATTTCGCTGGGCAGCCCCACCCCCACCCGCCAGAAAAGGCTCTTTTTCTTGCTCCAATTCCTCTATTTTGTCTCTGCTCCTGCTACAGCTACTGGTTCTGCAGTAACCAGCAAAACTGGCCCAGATCTGAGGCGGCTGTTCCACTCCAAGCCCTCACTCCCCACAACAGCTGGCATGTGGCGGCTGGTGCTACTAAGTAATTTTCCTGTTTACTTCATGTATGAAAGAATATGTGACAGGTGTGGTCACACGGATGTGATTCTGTTTTAAATGTATGTTCTACACAGCCTCTATGTCTCTCTTGTTATTTGTATCTGTTTAAAATTCCCACCACGGCTCTGAAAACGTGGTTCCTCCATACAACACGTGACCGCCGCCATTCTGACTAAAGGGTAGGTCAGATGACCTCACCACCATCTTGGCTAAGGGCAGGTTAAGTAACCAAGTTGCCATCGTTACTGAGGTATTCCTTGCCTAGTCTCGCAGTTTACTTACGTTTTTGTTTCTAAATTACTCTTACTGACTCTGTTACATGTGTGTTTTGCACAGTGGCATGTTTTTGGTAACCCATTAAATAAACTCTATACCCAAACTCTCTCTGCATAGCATATCTGTCTGTCACTGGCTGAGGCCTCAGGCCACCTGCCAAGGGACCCATTGAGGCCTCAGGTGATCCGCCACCACCCTTCGTGGGATGGTCCCCCATCACCTCTTTATAAATGGTAACACATGCTACTCTTGCAGCACCAGAAGACCTGAGTTCAGTTCCCAACATCCTTATCAGATGGCCTATAACCACTGTAACTGCAGTTCCAGGGAATCTGCCATGCCGTCTGTTCTCCGAGGGCACCTAGACACATATGGCAGGCACAGACACACACATACATATATATATATACAAAAATAAATCTTTTTTAAAGAAAGACTCTCCTGGGATGGAGGTAGAGTGCATGGATGGCTGGGGGAAGTATGAACATGGCAACATCCTGGATGTGCCACAAACACTGATGCTTTTAGAGCTCAGGTTACTGCTCTGGCTCATGAAAGAGATTTCACCAACATATAACCATAAGTGTTTTATTTTGGCAACTACCTACTTTCACATACGCACAAAATATGCAAGTAAATTCCTCACCATTTGCTTGATTATAAACTGGAGACCTGGATTTATAGCCTTCCTAATACCAAACAGACAAAATAGCTTCAATTGAAATGCAAACTAGAAAAAGAAACAGTGCTTGGCAGAGCTGTTAGGGAGGACACAATGGGAAGTTCCTGTTAATGGGTACAGGATTTCTTGTGGGAAAAATAAAATGTCCTAAAACTAAAGAGCTGAGGATACCACTTGGCTGAGCCTAGCAAGCACCAGACCCCAGGTTCAATCCCTAGCAAACCAGATGACAAGAAGGAAAGATGAGTAAGAGAGGCAAAGAAGAAGGTAGTTTTACAATCAGTGGTATTAGTTGCAAATTCTGCATATACCAAAGCCATGGATTTTCAGGCTCTAACCAGAAAATAAAGTGTTCTATTTATTGTACCCCAAAAACAATGTCAGATTTCCAACATTCTCTAAGAAATCACACGTAAGACCTTTACGGTCCTGGAGAGCAAACCCAAGGCTCTGTGCAGACTGGGTGAACAAACCACTGAGCTTCACTCCTACCACCTAAATAGATTCTTAAAAGTTGCTTTATTTAGCCAGGTGGTGGTGGTGCACACCTTTAATCCCAGCACTCGGGAGACAGAGGCAGGTGAAACTCTATGAGTTTGAGGCCAGCCTAATCTACAAGAGCTAGTTCCAGGACAGGCTTTAAAGCCCTGTCTCAAAAAAGAAAAAGAAAAAGAAAGTTGCTTTATTTCTTTCATGTTGGTTGCAAAGGTTAAAGTGTCTACTGGGTGGTGGTAAGAAATAAAGGGTAGGACCTTCAGGATCAGGGTAAACAGAGACAGGTACTCACTCCAAACAGAACTATTTAGAAGCAGTGGCGAGCAAATTCTTGGAGATCATGAAATCTTTCTACTCGTGTAGTGAACTTATGAAGTCCAAAGAAAAGGACAAATGCACACATTTTATAAGAGTTTCAAGGAGCCTAACAAACATGGTCCTTAGACAAGATTCTGCTCCAAGGCAGAGACGTGCACAGGTGGAAAGGGTGTGGAGGAAAGGGTAGATCAGAAAATTGCATCTGATTCGGGCGCCAAGATCCTTGTGCAACTACACTGGAAATTCAAAAAAAGTTGTAACCTAGTGAGGTCTGGCAATGTTGGTGTTCCTTGTTTCCCAGTCCAGTGGTGCTTCCATGCCATCCCCATACAGTGCAGTCCTTCATTAAATAAATCATCTTCCCAAATCCTCCTAACAGTCTTTCCTCTGTATACTAAGGAAATTAAAAATAAAGTTCATTATATGCACTAAAAGAAATTGGCATTTTTACTGCCCCTGACTGTCCCTGACACTCAGGAGAGATGGCCCCACCCAATAGGACAGGCATGGGAGAACTAGCCCCTAAGGCATGGGCCTAGGAGAGCAGGCTCCATACCTCACATAAGGGGGCAGTCCCCGTGGCCCAGTGGACTAGCTTAGCTACTACCCAGATCCACACCTACACCTTCAATTAGCTCATCCTAACATCTACCACATCAATGGCCTGCTGGGGTGAGTGAAGGGACTGCTCCTGCAGAACACTCAGGGCAACAGCAGATGTCCAAGAGAAGTTTCAGTAAAGGTCCAGTGTTGTTGGTGTGCCAGAGGCCAGAGGACTTGAACCACACAAAGACTCACTGCAATGAACAGTTGTGGGTGGGGCTGACTGGACAAAGGGGGACACTGCATGACACACTGCAGCTCCTACTGCCACTAGGATAAAGGAAGAGGTCGTGGAAAGACAAAGGAGTGAGGTGGAGTTTTTTGTGTGTTTTGTTTCATTTTTAATTGATTTTGGGGGGGGAAGATTACCCATTTTAAAAATCAGCTGGGAAAGAAGCTAAGGCTTGGGTGAAAAAAAATCAAGGACAACCTTGGCAATTCCATTTCAGAAAAAAATAAATAAATAAAACCCAACTGTATTACCTACAAAGTTGTTAAGTTTTGACAGCTGTATACAATCATACAATTACCACTAGTTCCTCCAATCCAATAAAATCATGTCCTTTCATAATGCCCTTCCCAGCACCTGACCCTACATTACCACATAGATCACTGATTTTTTTTATCCCCACGTATGAAGTTAGCGGAAGGAGGGAGTCTGTCATGGTGTCATTTCTCAGGGGCCATTCACCTGGGGATTTGGGTTTGATTTTATGTTTTGATTTTATGTGTGTGTGGTATATGTACACATTTGTGTGTGCATTGAGGGGGCATGCATGGAAATTGACATTAGCCATCCTCCTTAACTGCTATCTGTTGGGGGAATATTAGTTTAAGATGTATTACATTTGTTTATGTTGTAGAACATTTGTTTAATGATACAAAGACGTGCTGCATTCTTTTATGCTGCATTTGTTTAACCCCGTGAAGCTGTGTTACTTTGTCTACTAAAATACCCGATTGGTCTAATAAAAAGCTGAATGGCCAATAGCTAAGCAGAGAGAGAGAAATAGGTGGGGCTGCCAGGAAGAGAGAAATAAATAGGAGGAGAAATCTAGGGAAGGAAGAAGGAGGAAAAGCAAGAAAAGGAAAAGGAGAAGGAGAGGAGGATGCCAGGGACCAGCCACCCAGCCAGCCACAGAGTGAGAAGGAAAGAAAGATTATAGAATAAAGAAAGATTAAAAGCCCAGAGGCAAAACAGTTAAAGAGAAACAGGACAATTTAAGTTAGAAGAGCTGGCTAGAAACAAGACAAGCTAAGGCCGGGTATTCATAAGTACGAGTAAGTCTCCATGTATTTATTTGGGAGCTGGGTGAAGGCCTGCGAAGAGTAAAAAAGAAAAAGAAATACAGCTTTCCATCTCACTTTTTGAGGCATGGTCTCTCACTGAGCCTGAAGCACAACGACTTGTCTCTCTACCTGTCTTTTACACGGATGCTGGGACCCAGACTCAGGTCCTCATGCCTGCACTGCCAACAATTTACCGAATGAGTCATCTCCCTAGCATCTGATTTCTGCTGCTTAGCATCACAGTACTCAAGTAAACAGAATCACATATGAAGCTGCGCACCTGGCTTCTTTTACTTAGCACAGTACTTCTAACATTCACACATGTTGATGCATAGATCATAATTACATCTTTTATTTATAAGTATTCCATTGTATAGATAG
The DNA here is from genome assembly GCA_004026605.1 of Ondatra zibethicus. Taxonomy (NCBI): domain Eukaryota; kingdom Metazoa; phylum Chordata; class Mammalia; order Rodentia; family Cricetidae; genus Ondatra; species Ondatra zibethicus. Next base: position 10,497 of record PVIU01008967.1, on the reverse strand, counting down.
ACCACAATTTGTTTATCCAACCTGTCAATTTCGGTTGTTTCCAGACTGGGACTATTCTAAATAAATACTGTGATAAAGCACCATATATAAATCTCCATGAACACACACACACACACACACACACACACACACACACACACACACACACACACACACACACATACTGTGTAGCCCTGACTATCCTAGAACTCACTCTGTAGACCAGGCTGACCTTGAACTCACAGAAATCCACTTGCCTCTACCTCCCTAGTACTGGGGTTAAAGGTATACACTATGGCTGCCTGGCTATATTTTCTTTTTTGGGGGAGCAAATATCTAAAAGTGGAATTACTAGGGTGATATGGTATATTTAACTTGAAAAGATACTCCAAACTTTTAACTTGCTCTCTCATGAGCAGCTGTTCTACATTGTCAGTCCACTGTGGTGTTAGGGCTGGAAAGCAGAGCCTTGCACATGCTAGTCAGCATTCTGTCACTTAGTCACACCCGATACACACATATTCCTGTAAGTATTTCTAACTTCAGCCATTCTAATGTCCGTGCAATGGCATTTCATTGTGGTTTCAACCAGCAGGTCCCTGATGAATAAGCATCTTTCAAGTGCTTATTTGACATTTCTTGCCTTTTTTTCCTATTCAAGTGGTTTTTTCCATTTTTAATAAGCATTGTTTGTCTTATATGTAGTAAGAGTTTTTCACAAATTTTGGATATAGGTTTGTGAGAACACACTATATTATCAGATAAAAATATGAAAATATCAGTCTGTGGCTTTCCTTTTTGTTTTCTTAGTGAACCTTTCAAAAAGCAAGTTTTTGTTTTGATGAAGCCACATTTCTTTAGTCTTTTATATGTTTTAACTAAAAAAATCTTTTCGTTATTCAAGGTGACAAACATGTAGTTGGATCTATATTACATTTTACATTATTTTTATTATTCTATGTGTATGTGTAGTTTGTTTACAAAGTAACAACTTAGCCAGGTAGTGGTGGCACACGCCTTTAATCCCAGAACTCAGGAGGCAGAGGCAGGCGGATCTCTGTGAGTTCGAGGCCAGCCTGGTCTACAAAAGCTAGTTCTAGGACAGGCTCTAAAACTACAGCAAAACCCTGGCTTGAAAAACAAAATAAAACAAACAAACAAAAAAAACAAAGAGAAAAGAAAAAAACAAAGTAACAACTTAAGGCTGAGGAAGTGGCTCAGCAGGCAGAGTGCTTTCTAAGCATGCATGGAACCCTGGGTTTGATCCCCAGCACTGCATAAACAGGGTGCAGTGGTTGTATGATTGACATTCCAGCACTTGCTGGGGGAGTGGAAGCAAGAGGATCAGGAGTTCAAGGTTATCCACACTACCTAGGAAGTTTGAAGCCAGCCTGAAATACACGGGACTCTGTCAAAAACCAAACCAAACCGAACAAGAACCACCCAAAACCAAACAAATTAGCATCTCACTTAAATCCCTGGTTTCGCTGCTCAAAATTATGGCTACACATAAGGTCTCTCAGTTTCCTATTTGATCCTGTGATCTTTGCATCTGTCCTTATACTAATATCAAAGTGTCTTAATAACCAAGGGTTTACACAGGCTCAAATATTTACTCCATAATGACGGGGGCACACTATGTGAACATTAGTACGCTTACACAAACATAGATGGCCTCAATGCAATCAAGAGGGGAGTAAACATGAGCTACCTAAGGTTGCTAATAGACGGACACAGCCTTCCTTTTCTTACAGCTAATTTATTCTGTGTGTGTTGTAGCTGGATCTTTGGGGGCCGCCAGCTGACGTACAATGACAAGGAGACTTATTATTAATTATGAAAGCTCAGCCTTAGCTCTTATAACTTAAATTAACCCATATTATTTTATTACTCTAAGTTATACCACCTGGCCTTTACCTCACTCCCATCCTGTGTGTCTGACTTTTATAAATCTCTATGGCGTCTAGATTCATCTCCTCTTCCTTTCTCTCCCGGGAAGTCCCACCTATACTTCTTGGCTAGCTATTGGCCATTCAGCTCTTTATTAACCCAAGCACACAATATGTATCTTCACACAATGTACAAATATCCCACAACAGTGTGTGTTTATATGTGTACCTTTGTGTGTGTATTCAATTGTTCATGTACCCATGGATATATGGTGGCCAAAGGCAGTCTTGAGTATAATTACTCAGGCACCATCCATCATTTTTTTCTTTTTCTTTTCTTTTCAAGACAAGGTCTCTCACTACTCAGGAACTCTCTGAGTAAGGCCAGCTGGCTGGCAGTAGCCCCTGGATCCACTTGTCTCTGGCTCCCAGGGCTGGGATTACAAGCATGCACTACCACTCCTGGGTTTTTACATGGATTCTGAAGACCAAATTCAGGTCCTCTATTGCTCCAGTCCCAAATATTTTTATAAGTATAAAAAATACACTCTAAATTAATAATTTGTTAAATAGTGTAATAAATCCATAAAGTACTGATGATTACTTATAATCAAGTATCATATACTGTACATAATTACATGATCGTTACTTTATATGCTGGCAGCACAACTGATTTGTTTACTCTACCATAAAAACACAAATAATGGCCGGGCGGTGCTGGCGCACGCCTTTAATCCCAGCACTCAGGAGGCAGAGGCAGGCGGATCTCTGTGAGTTTGAGACAAGCCTGGTCTACAGAGCTAGTTCCAGGACAGGCTCCAAAGCCACAGAGAAACCCTGTCTCGAAAAAAAAAAAACCCACAAAACCCACAAATAATGTATTAACCTTATGTCACTAGGTAACAGGGAATTTTCACCTCCATTATAATCTTTATGGGGCTCCAACAAATACATGGTCTGATTCTTTACAGCATCATTTTGTGGCACATGAAATATTTCACAGACGTCAAAGTAACAAACTAGTGAACATTAATGATAAAAACAATTGACTATAAGGATTCTAAGCAAGTCATGCTAGTAGCCACAAGCCCACCTCTTGGGAAGCAAGAGGGCTGTTCATTCAAAGATAGCCCCAGGTATAAAATGAGTTACATACAGTTCAGCCTGGGCTACATGAAACCTTATTTTTTAAAAAAAATCATCCCAAAGTACAAAATTTATCCACTTAGTTCAAAAATAGCAACGACTATTAAAGCTGGTTGATTTTGTTTACATAACCTATGTTCTTTAAAGGGATTGTCCCATTAGACAACAGAGACAAACCTAAAAGACCAACTTACCTCTTTATGGTTTTTCTGTGCTATACTTAACTATAACTTTCTCTAAATACATAGCTCTAATATCATGCTTACCATAGGAGAAAATAAACAATAATTATGTACCCTAAATTTCAACTCTATCTAGAAATAGAGTTTATCCTAAATCTACAAATAAGTTTTCTAAATAACTTTATTTACACGTCTGGCAAATATGCCAACATCTGGGATAATCCCCATTGTAAAATGCTTCTACCATCTGTAACAGTGTTGGAAGTCAAGAGACATGAAAGCCTTAAGAAATAGTCCTTTTTTATAACTTTCACATTTGAAAGAAAACTCTCAAATTCAAGTAATATCATAAAACATCAAAATATAATACAGAATTATTTATACCCTGGTTCAAGTTTAGAAACAGAAGTAAAATTCGAGCGAGGAAGAGAGAGAACAGCAATAAAGTGAACCAATTAATTTTACCTTATCCATAATAAATACTGATTCAATTTAAATAAATCATGTGTGCAAGACCCTAGAAGCACTTCAAAACTCCACACAAGACAAAAGAGCACAAAGGAACAGCTCCCAGGAAAGGCTAGAAATCAAATAGCTAACAGGACCTGGTAACTAACTTGTCATTCATTACAAAGGTAGTAACTCAAGACTCCAAAACATTTAAGAAAATAACACAAAAGTGAAAATTAACACAGTATTTTATGTTACAAATCAAAAAAGAAGAGGGATTAATCACACCTGAAGTTATTTTTGCCTCCACTGTCACAAGCAGAATCAGAGGCTGCTTTTCGATTTTTCGCCCCACTTCTAAAAGTACAGTTTATTTTTAAATGCCTTTAAATTTTTAAACTTCACTAAATTCTTTTAGGGCACTACTTCTTACTTCTAATCTTTAAACATTCTAACAAAAACAAAAGTGAGTTCTATAGGAAGAAAAGCAAGGTACTTACTGCTGTATTTCAAAACAGTGTCGTATCTTTACAGTAGATTATATAAATACATATTAGCTTTGGTCGGATTTTGTTCAATCTGCCTCCATCTCCAAACTCAGACAGGCAGCACTGCTTATTAATCTTCAGTGTACTCAATAATAATTCTTCACAGAAAAATCAGAGGAAGCATAATAAGCACACTTACCCTTCCTTAGACATTCTCAAAGACTGCTTCCTCTGGATAAGAACACAGGACCAACAAACAAGGCTCCACTGGTCTCTAGAGAACTGTAGCTGAGAGCACAGGCCCTGAGAGGCCCAACAAATTCAGGCACAAAGCCACTAGGCTCTATCTCAGGGACTAATATCTTCAGCTTTAAAACTTGAAAACCTACTAAGAAGAAGGGGCAGAGACCAGGAAAAATTACTAATGGCCTGGAATATTTAACACTAGCTAGTTAAGGAAGAAGACAACCCAAATGCAAGGTTTTGTAAGAGACAGGAATCATTACTGGCAAACACATAAAAAGCAAATTTACCCCCTAAAGAGGCCCTCCAACAGTACACAATGTGAGTTTCACAGAACAGAGCAGCCCTACTAGGTCAAAATCATTCAAATCCATTTACTCAGAACAGGAAATGACCAGATAAATAATTTAGTTTTAATGAACAGTTCAATTACTTTCCCGTCTTAGAAAAGAAACAATGTAAGCTTCAAGGAGGTGCTTATGCGCTGAACCATAACACAGGGATTAAAGCACTTCAACACCAACCCCACCCCCAATTTCATTAAACTGTTTTTAAGGAAATACCTGTGTTCAAAAATATAGTATTTACCCAAAATACTCAGCTCATGTGAAAAGATATTTATAATTTTTTTATATAAAGGGCAAATCCAAAACATTCTAAAGGTTAATGACAAATCTCAGATGAAGCTAAGGTTTGAAAGAAAACTATCTATAACATCTCCTGACAAATTCAACACATAGGGTTTCTGCGGCAAGGGAAGAAGTAAGCACATTAGAGCTAGGTCTAGTGGCATAAGGCTGTAATCTCAAATACTTGGGAAGCCGAGGTGAAGGACCCAAAGTTCAAGTCTTGCTTGGGCCAAACAGTGAGTTCAAGGTCAGTCTGGGCAACTTATTAAAGCTTTGTCTCTAAACAAAAACAGAAAAAACGGGGTTAGAGCTAGGCATGGTGGCACACACCTTTAGTGCCAGCACTCAAGAGACAAAAGCAGGCAAAGTTCTGTGAGTTCCAGGCCAGCGAGGGCTACAAGGTGAGACCTTGTCTCAAAAAGAAAGAGAGGTAAAGTAACTAACTACCTGTGAGCAGCCCTGTTCAATCCCTAATTTAAAAAAAAAAATTTTAAAAAGAGAGAAACAACAGCAAAAAGCCTCAAACAAACAAACAAACAAACAACGAAGAACACTGGGATGGAAAGTCAGTCCTTTAATTTAAATTAAAAATAAACAATACATGTTCTGGGCTGGGAAGATAGCTCAGCTGATACAGCGCTTGCTTAGCACACAAAGCCCTGGGTTCACTTGCCAGCACCGCATAACCAGGCATGTTGGTATATGCCACAATCCAGCATCCAAGAAATGGGAGCAGGATACAGGAGTTCATAAACCTTGGCTACATGACCCTGTCTCACAAAAGACCAAAGGAGCCAGTGAAATGACTCAGTGACAAAAACTGCTTGTCATACAAGCCTGATGAGCTGAACTCAATTCCTGGACCCACATACAGGTGGAAGGAGAGAAGAGACTCTACAGTTATCCTCTGACCTCCACATACACACTGTGGCACACTTGAGTATTCACGCACACACACAATTCAATAAAATCCTTCTTCAATAAACTCAACAACAGGAATAGACAGGGGCTTACTCAAGTCTAATAAAGAGCAGCTATGAAAAACAAGAGCTAGGGCAGGAGGGTTGGCTTTGTGTATAGTAAACAAAAATATACCTAAAACCTAAGTGTAAGCTCTAAAGTTGTGAAACTCTGGAGCTGGGGAGATTACTCTGTCCATAAAAAGCCTTCAGTATCCAAGCAAAAAGCTCAAAAGCTAGGTAGGCCTGGCAGGACATGCCTAGAGTCCCAGAGCTGGGGAGGCAGGAGCAGGGGACCCCTGAACCTTGCTGACCATCTAGTTTTGCTAAACTGGTGAACTTCAAGTTCAGTGAAAGACATGAAGAAGGAAGAAGAAAGAAGGAGGAGGAGGAAAAGAAGGAAGAGGAAGAGGAGGAGGAGGAAGAAGAAGAAGCAGCAGCAGCAGCAACTGAGAAAAACACCGATGTTGACCTCTGACCTCCATATGTACATATACACATATGTGAGTATAACATGTACACACACAAGCCGGGCAGTCATGGCACACACCTCTAATCCAGCACTCGGAAGAGGCAGGTGGAGCTCTGTGAGTTTGAGGACAACCTGATCTACAAGAGCTAGTTCCAGGACAGGCTCCAAAGCTACAGAGAAACCCTGTCTCAAAAAAACTAAATAAATAAATAAAATAAAGATCTGAGCCAGGCGGTGGTGGCGCACGCCTTTAATCCCAGCACTCAGGAGGCAGAGGCAGGAGGATCTCTGTGAGTTCGACACCAGCCTAGTCTACAGAGCTAGTTCCAGGACAGGCTCCAAATGCAGTCTCAAAAAAAAAAAAATCTGGATACTGGATAGTTATTTCTCAAAGGAATATATATAAATGATAAATGGCCATTAAGAACATGGGAATGGAGCTGCAGAGGTGGCTTAGTAGTAAAGCCTGCTCTTCAGAGGACCTGCGTTCAGATTCCAGCATCCATGCTGGGCAGCTCACAACTGCCTGTAACTATAGCTCCATGGAATCTAATATCCTCTTCTGGCCTCCCAGTGCGTCTGCATTCATGAGCACATGCACACATCACACGCACACACATTTTTAAAAAGAACATAAAAATGTAAGGTATAATATAGTCATAGCACTTGGAAGGCTGAAGCCAGACTACTGTTAGTTTGAGGTCAACCTGGACTACAGAGTGAGAACCTGTCTGGGTGTTTTGTTTTGTTTGAAGCAAAGTCTCACATAATTTCAGTTAGCTTTGAATTTACTATGTAGGTGAGGGTGGATCTGAACTCTGCCTCTATTCCCAAGTGTCAAGATTATAGGCATGTACTTCCACATCAGTGAGAATCTATCTTTACAATAATAATAATAATAATTAATAATAATAATAATAATAATGCCATATAAAGATACCCAGCCAACCTCATAAGGAAAATAAAAACTGGACACCATGAGACACATGGCTATTCTAATCAAAAGGCAGCAGCAACTGTGTAAGGAATAAAACAACATCACCAAAAGCATCTTGGGGAGGAAAGCATTTATTTGGTGCCCCAATCACAGTTTCCTCACTGAAGGAAGTCAGGGCAGGAACTCAGAGGGAGGAACTGCTGTAGAATCCTGTACACCATGAAAATCTGTTGTTCTCATTGTTAATAAAAAGCTGATTGGCCAGCAGTCAGGCAGGAAGTATAGGCAGGACAACTAAACTAAGGCCTGGAAAGAAAGAGGGGTGGAGTCGGGAGTTGCCAGCAGATAGAGAGAAGATAGGCATGCCGAACTCAGAAAAGGTACCAAGTCCTGAGGCAAAGCATAGATAAGAAATACGGTTTAATTTAAATATAAGAGTTAGCTAGTAACAAGCCTAAGCTATTGGCTGAGCATTTATACTTAATAAAACTCTCTTGTCGTTATTAGGGAAGCAGCTGCCAGGACTGAAAAACTTCACCTACAAGGAACTGAAGCAGAGGCCAAAGAGTAAGGCTGCTGACTGGTTTGCTTAGTTTGCTTTATCATACATCCCAGAACCAGCTGCCTAAGAATGACATCACCCTAGTAGGGACAGGCCCTTCCAAAGAAACCATCAATTAAGGTTATCTCTTCTCAGATGACCCAAATTGTGTGAAGTTAACAAAAAACAAAACGACGCCAGGCGGTGGTGGCGCACGCCTTTAATCCCAGCACTCGGGAGGCAGAGGCAGGCGGATCTCTGTGAGTTCGAGCCCAGCCTGGACTACAAGAGCTAGTTCCAGGACAGGCTCCAAAGCCACAGAGAAACCCTGTCTCGAAAAACCAAAAAACAAACAAACAAACAAAAAACAAAACAAAAATCAAAAGTAAACAAGTAAACAAACAAACAACTAACCAGCACATAGTGTTATTCGCAACAAAGGAAAACCACCCAAATGCTAAACAATAGATTAATGGAAAAATACAATGCAGTGTATCTATTCAATGGAATAGTATTAGGCCAACAAAATAAGTATTGACATGGATAAACCTTAAAAACATTCTGCTTGCTGGGCATGGTGCTACATGATTGCATTTAGGAATGCAATTTAGGCAGATGCAGGAAGACTGTCACAAATCCAAGGCCAATCTCATCCACATAGTGTGAGAACCCGCTCTCACAACACACACATACACACACACAAATAATAGTAGTATGGTTTTTTTTTTTAAGATTGTATGAGTGCTTTTCCGGAGTATACGTATGTGTACTATGAGTGTGCCTGGTGCCCACAGAGGTCAGAAAGAGGGTGCTGGATCCCCTGGAACTACAGTTATAGATGAGCCACCATATGGGTGTTAAGAAAGTTCTCTGCAAGAACAAGTACTCTTATGTGATAAACCATCTTTCCAACTCAAAATATTTTTATAATGGTAAGTGAAAGAAGCCAGCCTTCTTTCTTTGACTGATTTTCATAGTGTTTTTAAAAATCTACAGTTGGAGCACTTTTCTAGGTTCAATTCCAGTACCACATAAAATTAGTGTGGTGGGGACCTACAACCATAGCCCTCAGGATGTGGTCATGGGAAAATCAGAAGTTCAAGCTCATCTTCAGCTGCATAAGAAATTCAAGGTTAGTCAGGATTATGAGACCCTATCTTTTTAAAAAGGCTTAAAAAAAAAAAAGACAAATACTGCATTCCACATTCCTACGTAAAAACTGAAAACGTTGATCTTGCAGAAGAGATAGAGTCGAGGTCACCAGAAGCATGCAGAGTCAGTGGGTAGGGGAATATTGAGAGGTTGGGTAATAGTTACTAAACTACATTAACTTAGGACTAAGATCTGGTGTTCTACAGCAGAGTAGAGTGACTATAGTTTTCAATAACTTAGGATTTATTATAAAGGGATAGAAGAGAACAGTCCTAAGCCTCCCAACACAAAGAAATGATAAATGTTTAAGGAAATAGAAATACTAATTACTCAGATTTGGTCATTATGCATTATATACATATGTATCAATTTATCATAGTACCAAATAAATACGATCAACCATGTGTCTCAATTTGAAAATAAAAAACATACAAACAAAAAAAACACTGAATGACATTCAATGATATCTTTAAGTGGTTAAGAGAGAAATTAAGATTTACTAGTCTCACAGATTCAACACAATGCCCATCAAAATCCAAGCAAAATTCTTCACAGACCTTGAAAGCACGGTATTCAACTTCATATGGAAAAGCAAAAAAAAAAACCAGAATAGCCAAAATAATCCTGTGCAATAAAAGAACTTCTGGAGGCATCACAATCCCTGACTTCAAACTCTACTACAGAGCTACAGTACTGAAAACAGCCTGGTATTGGCATATGAACAGACAGGAGGACCAATGGAACCAAACAGAAGACCCGGATATCAATCTACACATCTTCGAACACCTGATTTTTGACAAAGAAGCAAAAAATATCAAATGCAAAAAAGAAAGCATATTCAACAAGTGGTGCTGGCATAACTGGATATCAACATGTAGAAGAATGAAAATAGACCCATATCTATCACCATGCACAAAACTCAAGTCCAAATGGATCAAAAAGACCTCAACATAAAGCCAGCCACACTGAACCTTATAGAAGAGAAAATGGGAAGTACACTTGAATGCATTGGCACAGGGAACCACTTCCTAAATAGAACCCCAGCAGCACAGACACTGAGAGAAACAATTAATAAATGGAACCTCCTGAAACTGAAAAGCTTCTGTAAAGCAAAGGACACAGTCAACAACACAAAACAACAGCCTACAGAATGGGAAAAGATCTTCACTAACCCCACATCAGACAGAGGTCTGATTTCCAAAATATACAAAGAACTCAAGAAATATACAAAGACACCAAAAGAACACATAATCCAATAAAAAAAAAATGGAGTACAGACCTAAACAGAGAACTCTCAACAGAGGAATCTAAAATGGCTGAAAGACACTTAAGGAAATGTTCAACATCCTTAGTCATCAGAGAAATGCAAATCAAAACAACTCTGAGATTCCATCTTACACCTGTAAGAATGGCCAAGATCAAAAACACTG